>SCLF01738985.1:0-13305 GCA_004367975.1 Mesochordaeus erythrocephalus | reverse complement strand
GGATGGAAGCTGAAGCCATAGTTTCAATAAATATAGGTGTGTGTGCAAATGTGCACCACTTACGGCCTACGAGTTAATCTGTATGAGTACATTATGGGGCATGTAATTTATTTAAATTTGGCGTATCTTAGTTTCGAGAGCTGTTTCTGTGGTTTTAAAGTTACCGTAAATGCCACCAGTACTATATTTACTAAGGGGTTAAACTGTTGGCTGTGCTCCAACATTCAAAGCTCAATTGCTTTTGATAATCAAGTGGATACCTATTCTACTTATAAACGGTCTTTTTCTCCTCTTAAAAAACTTAATTAACGAAAAATTATTATTTAATTATCAAGAAGTTTCATTCTAACTATTAGTAGGCATTATAAACGTTCAAATACATACTACCCGTTTTTTTTATGGCTAAATGATTAAATATATTTTTTTTGACATTGAATTTTAGAATTTTGAAAATGACAAGGCAATACTGAAGGAGCGCCTACGAAAAGTGAAAGAAAACGAACGACGACTTGATCGGGAGAAGAAACGGCTCGATATGGAAAATGAAAAAAATCTTAAAAAGCTGAGGGAATTGAACAATATTATCCAAACAAAGGGAGGTTTTTATATCAATTCGTCTGGTAAACTTGGAAACCTAAACCTATAAAATGCTAAGACAGACTTAACCGAGCCAATTTGTATTGGAAAACGCTCTAGTTTAATAGGAATATAAGCTTAGACGATCAATACGTCATTTCTGTGATAAACAGGTAGTGAGTTGCGTCATATCAAGGTCTGTTATGACCCGCTCAAACCAGTTTGAAAAGTGGTAGGCTAGTTGGAATTCGCAATATCTGGCAATTAATATAAATTGAAAAGTGGTACGCTGGTTGAGGATGTCCCTATAAGATATATTTAGAACAATATATTAAAAACAAATTTAGAATATTTTTAAATAAATTATAGCAAATAGAATATACAATTTGTACATATTTATAATATACTTAAAATGTAAGAGTCATATTTTGGTCAATACTGTTATAACAATACTGTTATAACATGTTATCTTATTCGTTGAAAATCGTTTTCTACTCCTAGTTCAACCGCATTCAATATAAAACAAATCGGAATATGTAAATTGCACTGGACATGGAAAAAGTGTCTAATTAGGAAGGGATTAGGTATTTGATCTATTGGCGCGTGATCAAATATACGAATCAACTCCTCATGGTACCTTCATTCAAACACTTGGGTGGTAATTAACGAATTACACACATGGAAATTCCGCCTACGATCAGACACTTTTGCCATAACCAGTGGAATTTAAATTAACCCCCACGCTGAAATCTGTCCGTTTAAAAACACTCACCTAAAACAATTTCCGTTTTTTCCAACATAGTTTTACACCGGACGTGGAAGATAAAAACCGGAGAATAATATTTTCTTATCGCGAAATCACACCAAATTGTTGCCCGAGACGACTTCTAGTGGAAAAGTATCTTCACAACATTTAAGTAACAACGGGTACCTAGAAAATGGCACCTTAAAAAATAAGTTTTTTACAATTTAAGACGGCTGTGTTTTAGTTAGGATAACATCGAATATTCTTGCCACATTTTACGATAACTTTCGACCACTAATTTTGACCGTAATTGAAGGAAAAAAAGGGAAAATTTCGTGAAAAAACTGAATGGTATGTAACTGTCATCCGTGAACTATTTGAATAGAAACGAGAAATATTTGGACTTGGAATCAATTCATAACTTGGTATTGGTAAATGAGGCAAACAATCGGAGATAAAATGGTTGACAGTTATAGGAAGAACTAATCATCAAATCAACCCCACATTTGCGATGGGGAAATACGGCCCCGTTTGGTCCTGAGGTAGATGGAGATGGGGGAACTAAATTACGTTATTTTATTGTTCGAAGAAACAATTAGTTGGCGGGCCGTAACATTTGGAAAACATTTGCAGCATTTAGTATCGACCCATATTTTGAACAAATGTGTAACTTGTATAAAAGCTGTAAAGAATTTAGATGAACGATGGAATTTACAGCAACAGTTGTCGGTAGCAGAACAAAGGGCACAGGAAGCCGTAGAGAAAGCGAAGGAAACTACGCGGAAGTATGAACTCCAGAATGCAGGTATTTTGGTCATATGCAGTTTAGCCCTACGGTGAATATGGATTATATGTTTCTCATTATAACTTGTAGCAAATATAGTAAATTGAGTCATTAACTCCTGTGCACCATTTGAGCCTATTTTCACTCATCGACCCCTTTTTTATTGTTTATCTCGAAACTAAGCAAAGTTATGTCAGAATGCCCCCATGACCCCCCCTCTCCAAACTTTTAGAGCGGAGGAACTACCGGAAGTGCTAACTAAAAGCGCAATTTGATTTCTGGGGTTGGGAGTCTCAGTATTTTTGCATGGGCTAAATTTTAGTCAACAAATTCCTTCAAATTATCTAAGTGGTCCAATCCAAGGTGGGGTATATAACAATTGACAATTGGAAGAGTTTCGCTTTTTTACTATGTTTAACAACTCTGGCTTACATATCTACACGTTGACTTGTATTTCCGGATAAAATTCAATGTCACAGATTTTGAGGAAAATGCGGGTCAAAATTACAACCGGATATGAACCTAAAAATTAAAAGTCCGAAATTTACATAACAAGGTTATCGAACATTTGAATGTAGGGGGTCCGCTTTTGATAGGCGTGTTGCATGTAGCGTGATGGGATAGGGACAGTTAAAAGAACAAAGGTATGTTGCGCAATCCTAAACAATTCTCATCAAATCCTAACAATCCTAAGTAATTCCATGTTCACAAAAAAGTTACCGTTGTTGCATAACTGTATGTTCAGCGTTGGAGCGTCAATTGAAGAAGGAGCTAAGGCGCAGAACAATGGCAGAACAAGAAAATGAGAAAAACAAAGAAGAAGTACATCTTGTGAAAGGAATGTAGTTTAGAAGTCAGCCGCTAGGAGAATAAAGTATATTCATAATAGAAGATTAGATGGAGCTTAGATCTCAAGAGTAATAACCCTTTAAATCCGATTTGTGGCTTAACTCGTGAGCGTATAAATACATTATCCGTATAATTTTTTTGTTCGACATCGGATATTCCACCATATGATTGCACGTGATGTGTTTTGGTAGAAAAATGTCTTCCCCGTTGTACTCCATGAGCATGATAGCAGGACTTGTGAAACGAAGCTTTTTTTGGTGTCAAAAGTGTCCGTTCCCCGGGTGTCAGGGGGCAACTGATATCTTAACGAGACTTTGTGAGTCTTATAGAGTTTTTCGTTGCGGTCCTGAATCTGTTCTCAGAATATCCAAAATTATACGCGCCGTACAGTACTGAACTACATTGTACTAGTCTAAGTAGACCCCAGACCATCCAATAAAATATCGAAAACATACTCCAATTATTTGTTTTAAAGCTGTGGACCTCGAAAATCACATGGTTCGAACATAGACAAAATTGGTTAGACCATGAAATTTAGCTTTCCGCACTTGTCTGGGATCTTGGCATGTTTTCTAAATCATAACAAAATAGAAAAATTCGTGATTTTGTCACTTGTTCAAAATTTGCACTTTAGAAGTCCCATTTTTAGGCTATAACTATGTCACGTGTTAAGAATTCGGGGTGCGTCCTTTGAGAAGAACTGTGTATGATAAAACCGCATTTGTCGTCTATAACGACAATGATAAAAAGGCAAAACACTGACAACATCTGGATTAAAATAGAGTCCGACCGCTGAGATAATGGCAGTTAAATTTTGCAGATCGAAAGCGAGAAAACGCTTTGGGTTTACCAAATTTTTTACACTGAACATTTTTCGTCGGGATTTAGTTAGTTTGAAAAGTATTTGAAAATCCCGTGGTAAGTTACTTGAACGATTTTTGGATTCGATTAAGAATATTACATCATCCTCTATTATTAACGGGCTCATTCAATATTCTAAAACAGACATCAAAGTCCTCAAATCAGTTGTAAATTTTAATGCAGTATAAATAACCGCGAAGCAAAACTTGCACGGTTTAGTACCATGTTCGTCTCAATTGGATCTGCGTACAAATATGATATCTACACGGCTGATCAGATATAGAAATCAATGTATATTGTAGCGTGTGGGGAGAATAAGCCACCAACCTCTACCGGTTAAATGGTTAGTTGACACCGCTACGCTTACAGCAATGGGATGTTACAAAGGCACAGAAGTGCGAAACCATGGTTTATAAACCATGTTTTTCACTGTGCTAAGGATAGATATATATATATATATATTATGATAACACATCAACCAATACACTAGGTTACAAAGTCCCGCGTTATAAATGGTAAAGCGGGCTGAGTTAAGAGAGAGAGAGAGTTAGAGGACTAAATATATACTGAAGAGACTTACGCCGCATCTACGATCCCCGGATATCTCCGTATTAATTGCTAACACTAGCATAGAAGATACGATTAAAAAAGGAAGACAAGTTCATTGTATTTGCCAAACGGCTGTTGGGCTATACGAACGGCTTTAGACTTCACTTTCAACGTGCATAAGACGTCAGGTGGCATTGGCAGGACTGAATCACAATCTGCTAATATCTTATCCGGAATGTTAGTGGTCGGAAAATCAAGGACCAAATAAATCTCCAAGTGTAGTGATGCCTTCGCAGTGACAATATGTTTACACCGGTCGCGAACCAATACCTTGCAACGAATCGATTAAACCCACTTATTAATATCACGACAAGAAACGGCAACATTAAGATAATAAAACCGATATGCTAAGCAGAATGGTGATAACTAAGGGTATGCTTGGACTAGATGAAAATGTAACGCTACACCACAAGCTCTCTACCCTGTCAATAATCATGAATTATTTGTCGACCCATGGTTTCATCTCAAATCAGTCCGTGTTATACATGTTGCTATGGTTGGCACGGGATTATCCCTTTTCTTACATTATCAAAGTTAGTTGCTAAAGATGTAAACCTCATAGACCAATGTAATGCGATAGCGGATGGCTTTGACGGTTCTCTACGTCCTGTTGCAACACATAATAACCGTTTACCAACTTCGTTAGACTACTTCCAATGAATAATCCTACACACAAGCCGAATTGATACCGGCTAGTCGGTCGTTAACTGAAAAGATTAAATGGTTGACTTCAAAAAAAGGTTTAAAAAGACCCAATTCAGCAATTCAAATTTCAGTTTATGTTTAAAAAAAGAAACCCAAAGGCGCTAGGAATTTCCTGCGTTTGGATGACACGCCTGTCCGAATCTACTTCACTATATGGTGTTAACGGTTCACGTGGCTAAATGTTTGACGGCTAAGACAGTACCGGAGAAATCAAATAGTCATATAGTCAGTCTTATTATTAATTTTCGATTTTCTTTATTAAATTATTTTAGATTTTCGATTTTTAACATAATAAATTTAATACTGTTGATTGAAAAAAAAAATTTAATTTTAATGGAAATTTCCAAATTGGTTTTTTATTTCTCTGTATTTTATTTCTGTAAACATTTTTTTAGCCTAATGATGAACTTATATTCGAAAGCTTGCAATAAAACATATATTTTATTAGCAAATAACTCAAATCACTTCGGTTCAAATTTTGATGGCCTTTAAAGTTCCATGGCATCGCAAACTAGTGCAAATTTCCCACGTTTTCCCACGAAGAAAGGTATCGTTTCTGTTATGGACTCGTTTAGTAGATATTTCTTTGTTTTATCGTTACAGGGACCGTGAAATTGACACTGCTCCATCATGAAAAATTGTACTTCGCTTGTACTACCAAGGTACAGAGACACTCATTCTGCAAGGATAATCAAACATGGTCGTAATAGTTTTTTTCATACGCTCATGAGTAAAGCCGTAGTTGAATTTTTAGATTACTAATGGATTTCTGAATGCGTAAAATTTCGTACATACGGTAAACTGGCCGATTAAGCCGGTACCATTACATTTTTCGAAAGGACTTTACGACAAAGGGAAAAGGGCATGTAAAATACATACCGTATGTAATATATCAACAAGTCCGTTGGCATAATTTCGCGTCATCCTTGCGCTTCCAATTTTTATTATTGGGAAAATGGTACTATATTCACCTTTCATATTGTATGTACTCTATTTCGGCTTTCGGTCAATTAGTATAACAATAGCCTACCCGTACTGATTCTACGCGTTTCGTTTTCCACGATATTTAAAAAAATGTGTTTGATGGTAAATAGCGCTTTAGAATACTACACATTATTCTTTCGTCGTTATTTAATGCTTCGAAAATTAAGAAAATATTTCGAACATTTGTTTTCTAAACATACACTCAGAGAAATTAGTAGAGAAGGATAAACAATTAACTTACTCGAATATATATATCCAGCGCCAAAGCAAAAAAGCAACAAAGCAAATTGTTAGGTTAGTTTTACAGATTTCGAATTAAATTATGAAATATATTTAACTCCTAGTCAAGGTGTACAGGTTGACCATTTGAGCGTCACACCTATCGTGGATGATATGCTCAGATATACTCCTCTGAGTCCATGTACCCAGACCATTGACGAATCAGAGCTAACCCAGGGCGCTGACGATTCAGAGTCCGGCCTTGACCATCCAATAGACTCGCCTGATGACACGCCAAAAGTTAAATTTTTCGTTTTTGACGATTATGTCACCCAAGAAAAATGGTATTCACAAAAAAACATATATTTCAATTTATCACCACCCATTATCACCTTATCATTATTTGTACCAATGTTTTCGCCCAAGAATTTAATTTTTGGCTGATCTAACTTCAACATGTATTTTTTAGTTCCGTAGACACAATACTTTGCTGTATTAATATTTTTAAATTGGAGCTCTATATCTAGTTAACACGCGAGGTGAATATTTGAATACGATGTCAATATTTTTAATTGAAATAATTACTAAGTATTTGATCAATATTTTTTTTATAAAATTCAAAATCTTGAGAATACTGAAGATTGGCCCATAAATATTATACTATGGCGTCCGTTATATTTTACGACGTAAAATTTATTCGCAGTTTTTCTCTTATTAAAATATTTCACTTTTAATCAATTTTTAAAGGTAAATTTTATATACTTTGTATTGAAATATATTTGAATTTGACTTGGGCCAATTAGATTCCTGGAAAGTTTATGTGGTTTCTCGTGGGTTCAATCCATAGTGGGACACACCTTTTTATTACTAAAAGTGAGATTTTCTACGCCGTTTAAAAACAGTATATTTCATTCTATTAGTGCAGTACGGTTATGTAATTTTAATATAATATCCATGGGACAAGGATACATATATGTAAATTAATGAGAACCCAAAAGTTACCCCAATCACTACAAAGTTGATTTGTCACATCGCGGTAAAATGTTGTCAAGCATACATAGTCATTACCCCATAATGACGAAGTTCACAAATCGTTTTACGAGGGTTAAAGGTCAATTTGAGCACAAAATCTCAAATTTAATTAATTGAAAAAAAAATTGTGAAGAGTTTCGTGCATATTTACAAATTAATTTTCAGGAGTTCCAGTCTGGCCTTACCGCCAGCATCTGTGCATTCTATGTCTGTGCATTCTGCCAGACAACATACGTCGGATGGAATTGACCTCAACGCCTCAGGTGATAATGAAGCACGCGAAAGCTCTGTAGCGCCATCAGTAGAATTACCACTTGGACAATTTGCGAGTTCTACATTTTTGACTGTCATTAATGAAGATAACGAACTTTATGATCATCCAGGAATGTTAATTTCAGTCAAAATTTGGCGTGAATTTTGATTGTTTACACAAAAAACCAATCAGAACATCACCTGAACATGATCGGCACGTTAGGCATACTATTTTATATTGTGCCTATGTGTCTTTAATTAGTTATAGGTTCTTTGATTTCGCATTGGACTACGGTAAGCCGTGATATCAACAAAAGGCAACCAGTTCATATCTGGCTCATATATCCAATATACGTACGACTGGTCTCTTCATTGCATAACATTATTGGGGTATGAGAAGACTGAATCCTTTTCGGATTTGCTTTTCTAGTTACTTTTTCATTCTTCACAACTAAATCATATTAATGAAAACAATGAGAAAAGAAAATGAAAAAGGACCACCCTAAACTTTTTTCCCGACTATACTAAAAAGGGGACCGGTCATTTTGCTCTCCTATAAAGCTATGCCATGGCGGCATAGAACACAGTGTTCTAGTTGATATCACACGTTCGTATATTCGATATGTTCTACTATAATGCCAGGAAATACATAGGAAAATATAGTATAATAGGCTTGCCAAGTTTATACCACGTCTTTATGTAATTTACGTGAGATTACGTAATTATGTATGCGATATTAAATAACCTATAATGTCATCAGCTATAACTCACGAAGTAAAAATGTATAGATTTTCAATAATCTTGTTTTACTTTATGATATGCTAAGCAGTTATATCCTGCAAGGAGCTACGGTGTCTCAGAATCTGTTTGTCTAAACTGGACTTCATAGACTCTGAGTTGTTAATGTCCCGAATTAAGGCAGTAATGATTAAGCTGAACGACGATGTATGTCAGATACAACTGTCATTCTTCTAAAATCACGGTCATCATATCCCTTAACACGCCAACGTGTCCATGTTGTGGAGTAGCACGCTTGCTCTGATTCAATGATGGGATGCGTCTCCTTCCTTCGCATTTTTCACGTGAACTGTACATGGTATTGCTGTGAAATTGTGTACGATTAAAGGGTAGACTATGACCAATCAAATGATATTTCTATTTGGACAATATCGCCTTTGGTTTTAGGACATTTTTCGTTTAAACCTTGTAAAAGTGATTTTATTTTTTTTTTAATTCCTAGAAATATAACATAACGATGATATAATCAGATGCTTAACAGTTAAAATCAACAATTTTCCCTAATAATAGTTAAGCTTAATCATCTTGAATCACTAGGCTGGTCTAATACACCACCAGGCGCATCACGCTAGTTCACAAAATGGACAGGTATCCGTCTTAAAGTATATATAATATATATATTATCATAAAACCTGTTAGTCAATGCTAGATAATTTCCGTAAATCAACAACTCAGAGTCTATGAGGCTCAATTTAGTAAAACATTCTGGGACACCGAAGCTCCTTATGGGATATACAATTTTCATCGCATCCTAATTGTGGAACATTTCCGGTTGTTTTCGAGTTTATGTAAAATTATTGAATATTATGAGTTCTACTATAACCGTACTCTCGGTATTCGTAAATCCCATAAGTTTTTTTATTTTAGCCAGATCTAAAATCCTCTTACTTTGCCTATTTTCAAGGTGTTATAATACGATTTGTCTCATGTCAGCATCATTTCTGTGAATATTAGACCCAGTATATAAAATAGCCAAATTTCCATAACTATACCGTGTATACAATTGAACACAAGATCATTACAACAATCGAGAATGTAATTTTCGTGTCACGACGAAGTTGTGATGCCAGAAATGCATTTTCCTCGTCGATTAGAATGGGATATTTAGCTTAATTGGATACATATCCCTATATATTTTTGTGAAATTAATTTGCTAAACTGCGTAGTATTACTATACTATCTCTGATAATAATGCGCATGTTCGTTGATATGTAAAGTGTCATTTTAAAATATCGGTAAGATTGCCTGGAATGCACGAATTTCCTTTTATACGAGTTTGGTATTTTATAAAGTGATCATCCACAAATAATTATGATACTGGAGATTATATAAATAACCACTGTCCGCGAAATAGGCATTTTCAAATAGGTTTGTTCAAATTCCGACTCAATAGGCAATCTATTAGTTTTCCTTGAAGTAATCAAATACAAATAATTGATTAAAATAATAAATTAATAGACTTAACCAGTAGATCCGGGGCATGGAGTCTGTCTTTTCATTTTTCTCCAAAGTACAGGGTGTATAATTATGGGACTACGAAGGGGACCAAATAAAGGTCGATTTAGCCGCAAGGCTTTTTTCCGTCTCGGAAAAAGGTACATCCAAAATCACTTAAAATACAATGTCTATTAATAATTTCTTAAGCAAGGAAGATAAATGTGTATAATTAAACGTAATTATCGAACAATTATTATAATCTATCAGCTGTGTATCAGTTGCCCGAGTGTAAAATATGGTGTCTTAGATTCGAAGTCATCCACCGTTCTTGTTTAGTTTAATATTATTTAATAGAAGATATCTTGCGTATCATTTCACAATCATTAATCGCCAATTATTATTTCATTTTTCTATTTGATAATTAAACACCAACGAAGGCCATATTTATCCCCGCCACTGTATTATATTATTTTTGAAACAGATTTACTCAATGGAGATGTAATTTTATTTCTCTTTCAAAAATATATTTTTCGGTTCGATTACAGTAGTTTAATTTTAAATACCGTTTCCCGGCCGCAAGTGCACTTTCCTTAGTGTTGACTGCAGTCCTGGAAAACAGGAATACAATGCTTTTCTCTGCACCGTTGTTTCTCAACGTAATAAAAACGTGCGAAGTTTTTCGTTCGTAAAATTTGTTCTAGACAAGATGAATTGCTATTATTGTTTTACATTCCATCCACAAATGAATGCTATTTTCTTGGCCTGAAAACTTTAAGTAATATAATACGTAATAAAGCTTTCTGTGTAATATTTTTGTTCGTAGACTGTGTTCTAGTTGAGATAAATTCGTTTTATCTTTTTCGGATTATCCAAATATTTGGAGAAATTACTCGGTTAGTTAGATAATTAGAGATTTACAATGTAATTTCGTTGTACTAATGCGCAGCTTCTAGAAGACCAATCGCCAAATTAAATAAATACATTGAAAGATACAACTATTAGCTAGCTAACGGTTAAAATATTAATGCATTATCATATCATTGCACTCAGAGAGAGTACAAACACAGTTTTAGAATTGGATTTAAAGGTAAAAGGCGTTTGGACACTACTGTACTAAAACCAAGAGAATGCATAAATCTTTAATCATGGAAAATTTCAAAAACATGCAATGTATGGTTTTTGAGAAAAATGAAACGGCAGACGCCCAACCGCCAAGTTAATCAGGTGGTATTTACTGGTTCAATTCGACTGTACTGTATGTGATTAATTTAAAAGCAGAATTATATATTACAGATGTGCCTACTAGTGCACCAAGCATTCCCTTAATATCATTGAGCGATCATTCTACCCAAGAGCAGACACATGGACATTTTGTACCGCCGGAAAAAGAAGCTAAGACTGCACATAGACCTCCTACGCCAATCATGGAACCAATCATTGAACCAATCAAAGCAGTCGTATTGGAGACCGCTAAGGGAAGTTGTTACCTTTGCGATTATTTTTCGATATTATAATAATACATGAATTATTCATAATGTGTGTATGCTGGGTGCTAAGGCTAATCGAATATACAAGAAACTTTTGGATTTGACATGATTGCTAATATACGCAATGTCGATCCGAACAGACTGTCTTTACTTCATGAGACGGTGCCTTATAATATCTCTCACACTAGTGTCCTGAGTCCCCCCCGTGGGGTCTAGAGACCAAATTTTCGGTTAAGGTGACTTAGTGCGTCTGATAGAGTTTTTCATTGTGGTTCCGAAATTTATACTCATTCGTACAGTTAACCTCCAAAAACCGCTAAAACGCGAAAACAACCTTTTTAATAAAACCGTTAATTTTAACTCATGGGAGCATGGCAGCTCACGAAACTACAATGGAAGTATCCGCAACATACTGCGATTATTTCCTTTAAAGCTATGGACCTCGAAAGTCACATGGCCAAAACAGATACCGTTGACTTCGACCCCCCTAGTATACCACTAATTGCATCCGTGTTGACTAACATTTTTACTGAACATATATTGGTTTTAGCGGCTGGATTTTTGCAGCAATCAAAAATTCCTCATTTTGTGACTTTTTGAAAATTTGTACCTTTTTTGGCTCATTTTTTGGCCTATAACTGTGTCACGTGTTAAGAATTCGGAGTCGGTCCTCTGAGAAGAGTTGAAGCCGGATTGAATAAGCCCAATTTCGAGCCTATCCGACATACTGCACGAAGTCACATTTTTGACTTAACTACATAACTGGTCTATGAGAAGATTTATCAAATACCCTTAACATTTGATATGTTATAAGGTTTGGCATCACGATCATGCGTACAACTGATTCTGCTCAAGTTATGATAATTTTAAGAAGTGAAATATTGTGACCATAACTTGAGAAGAATCAATTGTGCGCACTTTTGGTAATGTAAAACTTTGATCGTGATGCAGATATAAACACTGTTTCAGTTCCAATCACAATACAGTTTAAAGCTTAAGATCGGCCCCGTTATTATTTTGAATTGAATAACATTCCACGTACAACTAATAATCATTGAGAATCGATAAAATCAAGTTCGGGGCCGTAGACCTGGCCGTAGAACACCTATTTTGCTTGTTCACTTAACTATTCGACAAATTTTTCAATGTGAGGGTCGAATTTTCATATTGTAGGTTGATTTCCAGTCAAACTTTCTGGTCCGTAGGTACCCTAAAATAATCGCAATACAATTCTTAACGTTTTCCCATCTAAGACACAGCTCTTTGGTTGTAAATAACTAAATTTTGTAAAGTGTCATTTACTACGTACCTAAATGTACGTAAATATTTTAAAGATAGTTTCCACTTGAGGTCGTCTTGGGCAAACATTTTGTGTTGTTCGCGATTCACAATAATCAACTTCAGGTTTTCTGCAGTCACTTCCGTCGGTACTTCCGGTCTAAAATAGTTTCAAAAAAACCCACTTACAATTTAGAGGAGAGTTAGTAGGTGTAAATCAAAAATTCAACCACTACTAAGGCTTTAAAAACGTTAAAACCGGTCCGCGACCAGAAATGAGAGATATAGTGGGAGATATATGGATTTATAATATTGATTTACTAGGTGTATGACTTTGGTTGCCGAATGGTTTAAAGCGATCTACTAGATAAGAGGTCGTTGGTTAGATCCCAAAGAACTTAGCAGGATTTTAATGCTCGTAATTTTGTTAGAGTTCCACACAAAATTCTACATCCTGACGTACGTTTTTTTCTTACGGGTTATTTACCACTTTTTTCAAGTATTACGTGTTACTAGCCACTATATTCACTAGATATTGTATCTATATATTGATGGGAAATATAATGATACAGTATGTTTCACTATATATACAGTATTAACGCTAAAAGTGGAAAAAAAAGTTCCGTTAAAATTGAAAAATTCCCACTTTTAGGGTTATTTTTTTAAATTGTTCTAAAACCCTTTTATTT
>SCLF01738874.1:0-13307 GCA_004367975.1 Mesochordaeus erythrocephalus | reverse complement strand
GGAGTGAAAATTTGGACATACTGTAATGAGATGAAAGAACCGCAAGGACAAACTCTATCCGACAAGCGAAAAAAAATATACGTTCCCGGGCTTCTTGAGATGGAGGGGGAGGGTTCCATGTCGGATAGCCGTGTATGAGAGGCAACTTTATAGTTTTTATTAAGAAGTGCTAATGATAAACTATATCGTCTGTTAGAATTTATTTTATCTTCGTTTGTTTATCCCCGCTTAAATATAAGGTGTTTTCACGAACTTTAGATCGTCATTAAACGCTCATTTTTTCATATTCATAATTTTCTAATTATATAAGCATTTATATATCTCTATATTTTCCATTCAGATCGAGCGGGACCAAAAGAAAATCGTATTTGGTCTCGAAGGTAAAAAACTTGAATCTGCTAACAGACTTGGAATGGGTTTGGGAGGAATGAGGTAATTAAATCTTCGCGCTGTCGTGCTTCAGTAACATTTCTAGAAATGTATCACATGATACAGATTTTCAAGAAATTCGTCAAGTGGAAGTTGGCACAAAATTCCGTGAACCATCCATTTTGGATGAAGAGAATATTGGATCTTTTAGCAGGCGTAACGATGAATCAGATGATCTCTCCGATTTACTAGGATCGAAAAAGGTACAATATGAGTGTAACGTAATTTGCTTAACCAGGCTAGGGTGTTCACACATAGTAATTAAGGTGGCGAGGAGATTCGAATATTGATGCAACTCGCGTTAAATAACCCGTGGTCATTGATCAGTTACGACCCGTAATCGGTCTTAACCGAGCTCAATGAATCAGAATATTAACGGCCTCGCTCTTTGGTCAGGCAATATATATATATGTATGTATATATATATATATTCGATCATAAGTAGGAAATGTGCTATGCGTATTTAAACTTTTATATCGTATAAAACCCGTGCTTGATTTTATGTTTGGCCAAGATCTGTTGTTTCGGTCAAGTCGTACAACGTAATCAATTTAGATTAATGAGCCGAACATTGATGAATCAAGACCAGATACAAGAAACATGTTTGAGGACGTGACAAAGTGAGATAAAGGATTTCTCTAATACATTCGGTACTTCAAATTTAGATCGACATCATCCTTGTATTCATCACCAAAAGCTGTCGATTCTTCAAAATATAAAAACGCTAAAGCTATCTCATCTGCTGATCTTTTTGGCGAAGAATCCGGTTCTTCACATTATTCGGCTTCAAAACTAGCCCAGTTCAAAGGATCATCTGCGGTTGGATCAGCTGACTTATTTGGGGGGGAACATTCAAATGCTAAATCCGGTTCATCGATTGACGTCGACGCTATCAGGTAAACCTAATCACTTATTTCTATCTGACTTATATTTATTTTGCAGTCGTCATGTGAAAAACAATGGTTTGGTCGTTTTTGTAACGTTCCTGTTCATTGTAATTTTTCATTTTTTCCTAGTATTATAAAGAAATGTATAACGGAACTGATGTCTATAATAAGTCATAAGTAGGCTATCAATCATTCTCGAAAATACATTGATGGCCGATTATCATGGCCGTTTCTTATCATCATGGTATCTAAATAGGCACACATAATTTCCATTTTAATTCATATCCTCTTAGCAACCGATGTATCGTATGACGTCCTCTTTTTGACGTCCTGTCCTGGTCGTCCGGGGGTTCTTATTAATTATTGAATATGTCTGAGTTTTCGAAGGACTATTAGGCATAACGGCCTTGGCACTTTAAATAGTACTCGAACTCTGATTGGTTGTCTTTCAGAATATTACCGACGGTCGCCTAGTCACGTGGTTTCGCCACATTTTTAAATCTGTTATTTGAGGACCACACAATCGTAGCCGAGAATAACGTGTTATTTAAAGGTATGAATTCAGTTATTATGTATTAAATAATCAAAACAGGTAATTTAATGATAAAAATAGGTAATATCTGGGTATAGAACCCGAATTTATAGACGAACTAATTCTACTCATTTATAAAAATATATACAGGATTCATTCATTTTGTTACCCCAAATATTTGCCAGAAGCGAACCTATAAATAAAAAAATTTGAGTTGAAACCTAGACTAAAAACGTTGGTAGTTTACCGACAAAAATCTGGTCTTCAACTGGGTGTACTAAATTAACTCTCCGATGAAAACGAAACTTACGTACTATTACATAGGCCCACAAAACATTGGTTGGTAAACTACTAACGTTTTTTAGTCTGAAATTTTTTGATTTCTAAGTTAGCTTCCGGAAAATACTCGGGGTCTTTTTTTTGTTCTCTCTATGATTAATCCCCCGATTCACAGTATGAGTTATGTACCCTTACATAGGCCAAAAAGTTCTGGTCGACATGGAAAGTATTCTAGTTTAGGAACTCTAATCGGATTTGTGAACATTTAAACAACGAATCCATATTATTTCCCTAATTACGTTATTACTAGATTGTAAAAATTTGAAATGTTCCCCTTCCACAATTTCTCGTAACTTCCCGACCACATAATGCTTCAGTTTCACCTACTACAATGCTGAAGCGTAGGTGTGAAGTCAGAGACGATCTAAAGACATGATTCACCACTTACCGTCCCGGTCGGGACAAATGGGAGGCGGAGTGCACTGTGTGCAAAGCTGGAACAAGTAAGGGTTCGGGGAACCTGAAAGCTCACATGGACACAGAGAAAAACATGAAAGCTGTCCGGGGGAAGAGCTCATCTGCAAAGGTAACGGAGTTCTTTGTTAGACCCGGAAAAACGGAAGATACTTGAATGCAGCGGAGGGCGCATTCGCATTTCATACTGTAAAACACCACAGCAGTTAGAGGTCCATGGATTGCACTAGTGCTTTGCCAAAACAGGCATTTACAGACTTTGACAACGCCAAAAGGTTCAGCAGCGCCCGCTCTAAGACAGAAGCCATGATCAATGGCCTTATTGCACCCTACACTGTTGAAGTCGCGCATGCACTTAAAGAAATCCAATACTTTGGTGTTTCTACAGATGGGTGAATGCCAGTACTTTGATTGGAAGAAGGATGGTGTTCAAACAAAAATGATAGAGGTTAAAGACACACCTAATGAGACGGCAAAAACCATCTCAAAATAGCTTATTGAAACATTGGTAAAACACAATTTCTCGGAAAAATGTATTGCATTTAGTGGCGACAATTGCAACACAAATTGTGGGCGAATCCAACGTGATGAAGGGGGAACGAATGTGTTTGCAAATTTGAATAGGCTGTTGCAGAACAAGACTCTGATCGGTGTGGGTTGTCCAGAAAACATATTGAGTAATTGTGTTCATGGGGCAAACACGATTGATATTGACATTGAGTCTATCATGTTCAAAATCTACCAGTACTTCACCATATACAATGTGCGCGCTGAGAACGTCTTTGTTGACATTGAATACAGAAGGATGCTTTCTCAAAGCAAGACAAGGTGGCTGTTATTGTTCCCAGGCATTGAGAGGATGTTACAGACTGAAAATACAGATTTGAAAATCACTTCAGTGGGATCTACCTCTGGCAAAGCATCCACACCAACCTTCACCAACGCAAGAGCAACAACTTCATGTCCCTTAAACTTAAGGGACTAATGGCAGAAAAAGGCAGAGATGGACTTGATAAGAGCTGTGACCACGTATGGCAGAATCAATAATCCCGAGGTTTTTGTATTTGTTCGCGGACTAATTTCTGCACAATTTATTTGGCCATTTCTTGATTAAGATCCAACTCAAATTCTTGTTCAGACTGTGATTGGCAATGGAAACTTTTTCCAGCTCGATCTGGAACAGATAATATTTTCGTACGATGATCAATTATATGTTTGATGGTGCATTCGTCGATTATATTTAACGGCAAAATATTTAGCAATTTTTCTCATCGACATTGTACTAGTTTCATCCTAAACTGAAATAACTAGGTTTTTTGTTCAATATTTAAGTTCTATTTAAAATATTTTTTGTTGGCTGTACGATAATATAAACATCGAAATCATAAAAAAAGTGGATAGGTTAGACGTGGAAAGTGGATAGGTTAGACTTAGTATGATGTATTGGATCTCTAGAGATTGTATTCCGAAGTTTCCGTAAAAAGATTACAAGAAATAGGCCAGGAGAAATCGTGTTTTTTGCACAGTAAATATGTTATTGGAGAAGAAAACGCCATCATCGGAAAGTTCATAGAACAATAATGTTTATGGCTATAATTATTCTCACAATAAACCTTGTTGTTTAGTAATTCATGATTTTAATAACAAGTATAATTTAGTAGTAGGCTCACACATGACTATATTGAATTATTTAATGATAATTTTAGCAATCCCATATGCACCGTGCTAAGGCCGCATACAATTTAAAAAAGTATTTTATTTACCAAAGAATTACTACTTAAAAATTTACTTATTGGGCGGCAATCGGTCTTGCTTGATATTGAGCGTTGACGGTTCAATTTTGTTAACTATGTATTCAGAGATTCGGCTTCGAGAATGGCTACTAATCTTGGCGCAACCGCAGGTTCGTTAATGCAGTCTGGTTGGAACGCATTTAACCAAATGAAGGAGAGTTATTCCTAATTGCTCATTTCTTTAATATTGTACAATCTATGTTTGGTTTGATATTTTATGAAATGGTTTCCATATTTTGTTAGGGATAAATTAGTTAATACTCGCTTTGTAAACTTTAAACCGTTAAATGGCTATGGACCCGTTTGTTGCTTCATATAAAACTTAGGTTCTTTCCTCTTTTTATCTGCATCGTATAAAAATATCAGACTCGCATAATATATGGTCGAAGGACACTACGGAAGTAAACGCATTTCATATCTTAATGGTGAAGGGTTTCTGGGAAGTTTTTGATTCTCATCTCAAGTACAAAACACAAAATTTTCAACGTCTGATTCACTTTATAAAAGCTATCCTTGAAATATATTAATGTTTATTGTCCAATAAAAATGTAAGGAAATTTTCTGCGTCGAAAAGTTAATCTGTAAATCCTGTTTGTAATCTAGGCTTATTAATTACCTTAGCATGCTTAATGTCCTAATCCCATCAAATTGCGCTCTATTTATACTGAACTCACATACACCCATCTTGGTTTCTTTCTGTTCTAAATGTAGCTGACGTCACTAAGCAGACCGTTACTTTCTGTTTCAGGGACGGTTATTGGGTTTGGGGCAATATTACTTTTTCTCGTGAATTTTCATAGCTGCTACGTTGGCACACTTTCTTGCTTAAAACTGTCAATTGATGTTCGCTAAATTTGCGTGTTTTTTTAGATGATGGTTTCATGGTGGTCAGCAGAAACATGTCGATAGATGTTGAGTCCAGAACACAATTCGAATTATATTATTATTTCAAGGTCCTGTAAATCGCGCAAATAGAAGGAATTTTGGTCATAATTATCGAGTTCGCTAAATCCTCAAGTACCAAGTAAGTTTTTTTGTATTAGGAATGGGGTGTTGTATCTGTTATTTCTCGTATACACTACATTTTCCACATTGCAAACTAATCCTAGCTTTTAGCGCGACAATGTATCGTTTCTGGGGAGGGGTGGTGGTGTGTTTAGGTAGATAATCTCACCGTTAAAAATGATTCCAATTTTTATGGAGCGTTTTCGTATTTTTTTACAAGAGAGTTAAGAATAAATTATATTTATTATATAACTCGTGTTGATAAATACATGTCTTCACTGGCTTCTTCCGAACCAAGTCACTCGAGTCAACCATCGATATTTATTTTTTCATTTTTCAAAAGGTATTGGCTTGCTGGTCTTATTCTTCCATTGCCTGATAATACATTTCTTCTGTTATTGCCAGTGAGCTTAGCGACATGAAGGTTATGTAGATGAATAATCAGAAAGCTTAGCCGGAATCTTTCTAATCACGAATTTGCAATTACTGGTACGCTAGCCACTATATTACAATTAATTTGTCTCTTAGTATTACACCCATGTCAAAACGGGCCCCTCCCCCGGGGTCCACGGCGCAACTGATCGGTTAACGAGACTTAGGGGGTCTAAGAGAGTTTTTCCTTGCGGTTTAAAATCTGTTCCCAGACTATCCGAAATTATACCACGTCGTACAGTTGACCCCCTCTAAATACAAAACGTAAAATAATCTGTTTAAAAAAGACATTAATTTTAACTCATGGGGCGTAGCAGCTCACCGAACAAAATCGTGATAGGCATCAAATAAAAGTATCCAAAACATACTGCGATTATTCGTCGTCTCAAAAAGTCACATTTTTGACTTCTAATGGCTATAACTACATAACGGGTTACGAAATCGGGGTCAACCACTTGAGAAGAAATGTAGCTGACATCGGTGCGCGTCGAATGAGTCTAATTTGTGGGGAAATTGGACAATTTTAAATATTGCAAAATTTTATGGCAATTATAAAATTTCACATTTTTAAAATTGTCCGATTTCCCCGAAATTGGACTTTTCAAGTGGTCGACCCAGAATTCGTAACCCGTTATACAGTTATAGCCACTTTCGAGCCAATCAATTATTCTCAGAGCATCGACCCCGAATTCTTAACACGTAACCCAGTTATATAATTGAAGGTTCTAAGATTTACGTTTACTGAAATTTATACTACAAATTATTGAAAATTTTATAATTTAATATATTAACTATATATTTTTGAAGCTTAATTAATATCTGTTCCAGCAATTATCATCGATGCAAATTGTTTGCGTATTTTTATATTCATGAACTGTTTTTTTATTTTATCCATCTTTTCTCAAAGTGGAAATAATTTGATAATATCATTTTTACTTTTTACATCTAGAACGAACGTAGAAAGTTGAACATGTACATTATTTGCCGTTCAAACGATTTTTTCAAGAATTTTTAAAAAGTTGTCCAGAAAGTGGCAGTTTTTCGAAATTTTGGGGTACAATCGACTGCCACTTTTTGGTCCGATACTGTATATGTTTTAAACATACTGGTGATATACTGAAGTCGATAATTTGCATGACTAGAATTCATCAGTTACGACAAACTATTGAAATGCAAGTTTCCAAAATGACCAATCAAGTCAAGTCCATCTAAGACTATATTTCCAATAGTCCTCATACTCTTAGATTAATGACCAAATACAGCTTGAACGCAAACTATAATATAAAATAAAAGAAAAAACAATATGAATTATGAGACTTGAATGGACCCAATAACTGAAATAAAATATTCTATCTGTATTATGAACAGTATTTGTCGTCAATCTAGAAATCTGTATAACTCGTCCAAACTATTATGAAATAAAATTGTCATGTATATTGTAGAAGTTTATTTGCATTATGGATATTTATGCTTTTACACTTAATGGAAAAGGTAAAAGGATGGATGATCTTAATGATCTTAATGAGGCATTCTGATGTGTTACACGTTTGTTCCCACGCGTTAATTCTTCAAACTTCATTAATCGCATCCTTGGAGGAGGTATCCTAATGTCGTAATAGCGGATAACCATTTCTGCGTACGGGTTAATATATTCAGACGGATTCCCACGAGTAGTTCCTTCTAGTAGACCATTATTTAGGGTTTTGTTCAATATTTTAGAGTCTTAGTTGCCCCAACATTTGTGTCGACTCACTGTGACTGCATTAAGTCTGATTTATCCTATTGCTTAACGTCATTATACCTCCGCGCGCTTCCCGTGCATGAGCAATGGACCCCCCTCCAAAGGGCAGGAAACACCTTCAAAAACGGCACAAAAATATATTTTTATTAATCTTATGCATATATGTCGTCCCAACAAAAATCGGGGTCCCTACGGACATGCTAATTTATATTATTAGCTGGAAATCATGGTACCATTTAGTATGTGAGCTATTTGGATGATGGGCTTTAGACTAAATTTAATAGCTTAATTATTAATGTTTAAAGAATATTATCAAGGAATTCAAAACTCATTGTCTTCAATGACCCAGTCATATTCAATACAAATGCTTCCTTAGTTCTAGAACCATTTGCTGGCTCTATTGGCTGTTGGAAGTAAGTATGTTGATAATAACAACAAATATAAAAAAGGTAATGTAGTTGTTACAGTGTGCCTGTTATTAAAGCAGAAAAAATAAATTATTTTAAAACATTTTATGTTTACACGTGCATTAGACAGTGGGCGACGATATGATTCCATAATAATAAAAAAACAAATATATACTTGTATTACTAGACGGTTATCGGTAAACTTTGAAGGTTAATGTCGAGCGAAGCGTGTGAGTACGTCACTTACATATAAAAGCGAATGCAGCCAGCGGAGGTTCTCATGCCTGAAGACAGTGAGGTCAAGTCAATAATCTTAATAAAACTTTAATAATTAAGTCAGTAAATTTGGTCTAAAACTCATCATTGTAACCGTAATTCACAGCCACTTAACTAAAACCTAGGACATTTTTATCATGGCTAAACATTTATAAAAGCCATTTCGGTAAACATGTAGGCTTCTCATTCGGTGTAGCACGTGCTGGGTTACATGGTACGCACATATAGGTGAATTGTATACACTAGTATAGAAGATGATACTTTAATAAGTTAATACGTCATATAAACGATAAATATAAAAAAACGCGAAAGGCCGGTTTCTCGGAAAAGTTTGTTTTTTCGGTTTATCGGGTATCGGATCAATATAAATTTGCTCGTCCAACTGAGTTTTGACTCTATTCGAATTTATTTTTGAATTTTTAAATTTTATGTTTCGTCAAATCTTCATTGATCATTTTTTCGTCTTGGATACAATCTCGCTCATCGATTTTTTTTGTCAAGCATCCTAAGTTGCCATTTTCGTACCAGCCGCAATCATCATTGTTCAAATTATCAAACATTTGCAAGCCCATCCCTGAAATGTAATGAGGTAAATCATAGAATTTTCCCAGTATTCATCTGTAGGCCACTATCGATATCGCCTTTTGAGTATACCGAACACAATCAAATCGAACGGCTGCAATAGCTGGCACATACTCTGGCTACTATATCTAGGAAGTTTGCCATGGCCACTATTCTATGTGTGACATCTATGTATACATAACGTAGACCATATAATTCTTAGATATGAATGTCAACTTATTAGCCATTGCATTTCTCTGTTCAGGTCTATTGGGGGATTTGTACAGTCCTGCTAAATCTATGTTTCTAAAAATATCGCCTCTACTTTGGACATAGAATATTTCTCGTTAATTTTATGGGTTATATGTATCCTTATGATTACCGCAAACCTTTCTAGTGGCTCTTGTTGACTGCTTATTTTAGGTTGCTAGGAATTCTTCCTCATAAGCGTTACGGAAAATCACAATGCTGACCATCAATCTTAGATATATAGTCATTGAAAGTTTGATTTCGGCTTTAACATACATTGTCTTCTATGGAATCAACTACATGATTTACTGATTGACTGATATTGTCGCATATTTTCGATGTTGCTCTTTTTTTAAAACCTTTGTGATTACAAATAGTGTTAGGAAATGTTATATCTCACCTCTGTATGATAATATTTGTCATAAATAATATTAATAGATATTTAAATTCAGATCCTCATTTCCAGTGGTGTCACGACAGTAAATTAGCCGTTGTTATTCGAATGTTTGTTAGAAACATCGGCAGCTTTATGAAGTGTATTTGAAGCTGAGCTGGAACTTTATGTTCCTTTCCGTTGCTCATATTTGTCGCGATCCCTTCCTTCACCGACGTCAGACGGAAATAGCGAGTTCTCCCCAGCTTTGCGTAGAGACGCGTTCTTCTGATCACAGTTTCGTTTGATTCCTACTCAAACAGCTTTGGGTATAGGTGTGGTTCTTCTAAATTTTCTTATAGATCTTAGTAGACTAAAATTTCCCATTTTTTGGTAGAATAAAAGCTTATCTCTTACGAATTAGACAGCTCAGTAGTAACTTTGGCAGAAGTATAACTTATCTGCAAGGAAATAGGCAAAGCTCAGTAGATAAATATGTGACTGCCGTTTCTTAGAAGTAAATATTGACTACTTGTAAATAGACGGAATTTAATAGACAGCTAAAGGTGAGGTTTGGTACTTTATTGGAACTGAAGAAACAGATAATTGAAGAAATCTATGATGCACAGCGTCAGATTGGATATCTTGGGGGTGAATGGAGAGACATAACGGAGAAATTATGGATTGTGGGGAAAAACATGGTTGGTAAGGAACGAAGTTCAGGACAACATTGCCTGAAGAGAACGAGGGAAACAGCTGGATGAGGATGAACGACAGCGAGAGAAGTCAAAACACTGTAAGAAATAATACGTCAGATGGGGACGTTAACGGTGGAAGGAGAAAAAACACGGAAAGTCAATTTTCGATCATGATATGGAGAGGAAAATAGGTAGAAAAAACTGGGGTTGACAAAAGTGGAAATTCAGAAGTTTGAGTTTACATTGTTCACGGGGCTAAGGCGTTGCAAATTTTTAGACGGTTCAGAATGGTCAAAAGAATTCACATACAGGAAAAGTGTGGACAATATACTGAATATCAGCTTGAAGGGGTACACGATAATCGGGAAAGTTGAGAAAATGGTGCGTGAAAAAAATACCGAATGGAGCTAAGCATGCCATTGAAAGCATTTGTCAAATCAAATTTATAGAAACGATTGACACGTCAGACCAAAGTGACAATTGATGTTTAAATAAAATCTATAATTGAGGAAATGGTATTGAATACATTGTCATGTTAGCAAAACCAGCAGAAATACTAAACTTCATCCACGGAGGGAGGAAATATTTTGAAGTGAAAATTGACTTCACTGAATGGGATGGCCGAAAGGCGGTAGAAAGCAAATGGTTGGCAGCTGGTATAACTAGCAATCAAATTTACAAGTGCGCATAGGAACAAGGAAAGGCACCTAGAGATTGAATCGCTTGATTGATCCATAAAAAAACGGAGTTGACCGGGATGATTTGAACGATAATGATTCATAAGATCATGGATTCGGAAGAAAAGCATCACTGCCTCCTAAACTAGCCGTAGCTTTAAGGAAAGTCACATTATTGCTCACGTTAGAAAAGTCGAAAACCGTTTTTGGCAGGGAATGATTTGGCGCGATTAATATTGCTCATAGTAGGGAATCCAAGGAGAGTTCTGCCTGAATTTTCATGGATGAAGCATGATGAGAATGGTGATGGAACTTTTCAACAACGTCGGAGCATTGATAGTTATGAATGAAAAAAAGTTGGAATTAGTGCTCTGGAAAACGCGTAAAAAGTAGTTTGGAATACATGGGATAAAACATGGTATAGGAAGCGCATAGAATTCTTGAACTCTTTGACGTAAGTTAGAAAGATAAGAGTGATAGAGGGCGTTTAGTCAGACTCAGCGACACAGGAAGGATCCTCGCTTGTTTCGGTACTACAATCGGGGAAAATACATACATTGGACAACAAGCAATTCCAACAACATCTGGAATCGGTCAAGAACTTGGAACAAGGTAAGAGTGCTTGGAAGATCATTCGGGAATCATGCATTACATCTCAGCTGGAGCTATTTATGGCAAATGTCAGACGTCCGGTGATTATGCATGTGGCGGAAATCAGGTCAGTAGTCATATTTTTACTCCAAAAAGCGGTTAGTGGAAAGCAGAAACAAAATGGGAACACACAACTTGCAATATACCTGGTAAGAACTGGCTTGGCGAATGAGTTGCAACTGGAAACGTTTATTCCAATGTCAATTGTCCCCTTTGCCAGATTCCAAGGAAGCTGAAAGACCATAAATAACTATATGCGTAGCAACTTCGTCAGCATCAACTGGAGCTTGTATTAATGTGGAAACAACGCGGAATCAATCTATGACCGAAAAGCAAGCAACTTCATTCATCATGCTTCAATCAGAGGACTTAGCGCACGGAAATGAACATGATATTTACCCTTCAAACATGATGTCACTGGTAGCAGAATTTTAAAATGAAACCATACCAAAGCATTATCACTAAATGAGAGTATTTTACCATCTGGCTTATAAATTCATAAAACTGAAAACCAAAAAATGAGTGCAAGATGCAAGCATGCAATTTGAGTAAAACTGGTAAATTTATATATAAGTTTATTATGCACATATATCCCAGTTGAAACTTTCCTAACGCTAAAAATGGGATCACTAACCGATTAAGGACGCGAGTATTAGAGTGTGCTAGTTTAGGTTATATGGGGAATAAGTAATGGTGCAAAATGATAAAATTGTGGCGAATTTTAAATTAAAGGCTAGCGACCAATCAAATCACCATTCTGACTCATTTTCTCAAAGAGCGGATTGGAATGGGCGATAGAGGTAAACTAAGTTCATATAGCCAGGGGGAGTTAATCGCAAACATTTCCTAAAAAGTCGTTTTTTTCTCTTCCGCCCTCCTCCGAGAGCTTTAGGTTATAAGTGTTTACAAGCCCTTACTTTTGATTTTTTACAAGGGGTCTAATATACATTATCTTACATGAAATATAATAATCTATTAATCATTGGACTAAATGTTTTTTCGTTTAGCTGGTAAACCTATTTTTACTGTCGCTCAACCTCTTATGCTCATTTACCACATAGCATAATTCAACATTAAGTAACACTATGGCGTCATCCGACTACTACTTTTTAAATGTAAAGCTAAAATTACTTGCTGAACAATTTCTACTCAATTACAATAAACCGTGAATATACAATCCTATATGGTCGGATTGAACCGAACGGTCTCACATAATTACCGTTGTATATGAAAGATGTAAAGCTACCATCGATTTGTGTTATACCTGTAATTTGTTACTGCTGGTAAATAATTGTCATATTAAAAGGCATCTAAATGTTTATTGTATTCGAGAATGTCTAGCAGCTTGCAATCTAAAAATAAAGTTCGAAAGCGAAAAAATCACAATCAACATGAGGGGTCAAGAAAAAAACAAAGGAATACCGATTTACCATTATCTGAAAGACTCCCGAAGCACGGTTTCCCGTCGGATCATCCATTCAATAAAGATGGTTACCGATACTGTCTAGCAGAGCCTGATCCACATATTCCAGGTATTGAACAAATAATTTTTATGTTCTATAATTTTTATCAAGCTTGCTTTTCATGTTGTAGTTTTCTAATGCTGAAGTCTAAATATGACAATATTATTGAAACGAAGGTGAGAGCAGAACACACATTAGTCCAGAGGCGTACCCCTCCCCCCCTAGAGGATTTCGACTACACGTATACTTGACTTAGCTAGTCTGCTAGAGTTTGACCTTGCGGTTCCGAATCTGGTTTCCGAATTTCCATAGTTGTCCAGATTTTGCAGTTAACCCCCAAAAACCGCTAAAAGTCCAAAAATGAAATGAGAATTTTAACT
>SCLF01738763.1:0-13308 GCA_004367975.1 Mesochordaeus erythrocephalus | reverse complement strand
TCTGTCTTTAGAGGGGGTTAACTGTACAAAGGAGTATAAATTTGGACATTCTGAAAATAGATTCGGAACCGCAAGAACAAGCCCTATCAGACTGGTTAGGTCTCGTTAAAAGTTCGTAAACAGTTTAGACCCCCCGGGGGGGGGGCTCGACCAGACAAGTGTGAGGTAGTTATAGCCACTAGAACGTCACAAATGTGATTTCGGGAAGTATGTCCGATTGGACAGTAGGCTTATTCCCAGCGTCATGACTCCAGCTTCAATTCTTCACGTTACCTTGTTATAGCTCACAAATGGGACTTCTAAAGTATAGATTTTCAAGAAGTGACAAACGTCACGAATTTTTCACTTTTCTATTTTTTATGATTTAGAAAACATGCCCAGATCCCAAAATATGTTCACTAAAAATGCGACTCGAAACAACTGCGTATAAAGTAGAGTTTAGCACGGTCAAGGTCAATTGTTTCCATAGCTTAAAAACAAATAAACGGAGTATGTTTGGATGCTTTTATTTAATCTAGCACGATTTAGCTCATACAGCTGCCATGACTCCAGGAGTTAAATTAATGTTTATTCAACAAAAGGTTGTTTCACGTTTTGTTTTGAGGGGGAGGGGGGGGGCTAATTATAAGACACCGTTTAGTTTTGGATATTCTGAGAACAGATTCCCAACTGCAAGAAAAAAATCTATCTGCCTCACTAAATCTGGTTAACGTATCAGTTGTTACTTGAACTAGGGGTAGGGCCACTTTTGACAGGGTGTGGCACAACAACGTCCTTTCACAACGTATAGACAAATATAAAAGATACTTTGCCAATTGTTACCGTATCTCAATTTGCTGTGCCCATTAATGACACATGGTGCTTTAATCGTCATAATTTGTGTGTAAAAGTAATAAAATGGCCCGAAATTGTACTTTATTTTAAAACCGACATTTTAATTACTATCCTTTATTACTATGTTACGATCGTGTAATTACTAATAAATTATTAGCGCACATTTACATAAATCATTCATAGACGAGTTAAGAAATACGCAATCACCATTCAACCTGCGCCCATACTGAGCAATCTTTTGCATTTATCACGAAATGTATAAAAACGTCCATTTTCGATTGCGCGTCTATAAGCAAACATGAGCATTAATCGGTTCATGGCTTCACCTAGGCAGTAGTAAACGATAGTAAGAAATTGCTACACATTGCAACATCTGAAATTAAGAACAAGATATGCTTATGTTTGGTTCGTAGTATATCCCAAATGAAGGGAACCCAGCAAAAACCTTTTTAGTCATTGCTTACTTAACGAAATAAGAAAAAAAGCAGGTTTCGATGAGATTTTGATTGTCTAGCAGTATTTAGTATGTGTTTAGCTCATGTATTTGGTTATGTATGTTTTCTGTATTTTGTGTATGTATTGTGTATATGTGTGTACTGTATTTACTTTGTTTGTGTATTTCCATGTGTTTAGGATATTTTGTTAAGGGATCGTTCTTTCTGGAATGCCGGATTGCTCTCTGCAGGAAGATGTCTTTAATTCGTGTGGAGTTCTTTGTGTGAGTTTTGCTATTCTAGGTATAATAATTAGCTCTTGAGCTGAATTTAGTTCACTTGTTATTTCGTAGAGTTGCTGCTTATCAAGATCGCTTGAATGCTGGTTATACCACTATGGATGCACCAATTACCACCTAATACATATCTTGACCGAGTTCATAGTTTTCTTTACTTGATGTCGTGTTCCTTAAGACAACATTGGACTGTATCTGCTGGATGTTTGGTAGAAACTTCATTACGGGGATATTATGCAACGTGTCTGCCTTAGTACTTCCGTAGCAGTTCGGGTCTGTATTACGGTCGGTATTTTATATCAGCCATTTATATTTTATTAATTTATTTTTAAAGATTTTAATGGTAATTATTCGGTAATTATTCGGTAATGGATTTGTATTTTGTAGCTATTCGGCTGGAAGCATAGGTCTTAAGGTGTGATATTCATGACTTTTAGCTTGGTTATTCTCTGCGCCTAGTATGTTGGAGAAGGTCCCCTTTGTACTACTATATCCACCATTACCTGAACCACCGATATTGAAGCACCGTCCTAGGTGTTGAAATGTTATGTTTTCCTGGATGGCAGATGCATATTCTCTCAACCATATAATTAATATGTTAAGCATATATCAAGCTGCTGTCTGCGTACTTTGTATGGCTTTGGGTTCCCAATTTAAGTGTGATTCTGGTCTCGTACAAATTACCGGAAAGCGGCTTTCTTTGTAACAGATTGTATTTCGCCGTCTAATCCGGCTGCTCTCAGAGCCAAATACTAAGCTGCTAAATTCAGCGTTGGAGTCTGCTTCTGTATTTCGAGTGCTATTTATTTCTTTACAACGTGGGTGTGTCGCAACAAGGATGTTTTGCCGGCATAGTTACTATGTCACCGATTTCGTATATCCCTTAATTTTGTGGCTCGGTAATTTGAAAAGCAATGGCCAGGCTGATCGCAGGTTGTGTAGGGTTTGTACGACGTATACGTATGCATGTACCCAATATTGATTTCCATTGATTTGCTTTGCTGTTATGTCTGGGAAATGCTCCAGCGACCTCCACAAAAATGGATTAACGTTCATGAAACTCAGCTGCTCATCGTTAAACTACCCGAGTCTTAAGTTTCCTCTGCTATTTTAAAAACAATATGAAATAAAGTAAAAATAATTCGACAGATATTTGCATGATTCCAATAGCAAACAAACATATATTAAACAAAAATTGCGACAAATATAATAGGTTAAATGATGAAAAAATAAAAGCACACAATTAATTATAATGAAAAAACACTCCTCATCAAAAATGCAACCGAAATAGTACACGAATTATTCCAAGATTATTTCGAAAGTATAAAATAATAACTTAATAAGAAATATAGGCTCAAACCGCATACTAAAACCATTAAGCTTCCGTGCGGTGAATAAGATAATGCTCAACTAAAAATGGTCAGTTATTGAAACAGAGGTAGAAGGAACGATCAACGCTGTAGCTGACTAATAAGAACTAAACGGATTCGGCAACCAAATGTTTACTCATGTGCTTTCCGGCGAAGAACATTGATGAACAAAAGAATATGCCGTAGAGACGGAAAGTGAGGCCCCTGATGGAATATAAAAAATATAGAATAAATAAATAAATAACAGAATATTACTCGTTACAAACTCACTAAGAACAACACATCCATCGGGTATTTTAACACTTTGGCGAAAGTCAAATTGATAGTTATTCGTTTCCATCTGCCTTGGCAACTAAAGAATATTCTCTAATGATATTTCAGCGTTAGTTAGTTAAGGGTTCATGCTTTCAACTGATATATTTAACCTGGAGATAAGCCTTCTAGAAATCGCGCACTAGCCAAGAATGTAATTGGTTTCCAAGTTATAATTATTTTGTCGGGAACACCTGCTCTTCGTTGGGATCTCTTGGAAACTAATGAATATTTGTTAATGAAATTTACAGCGTTAGTTAGCTAAGGGTTAATGGTTTCAACTGATATATTTATATTGGCGATTAGGCGCCTAGAAATAGCAAACTAAAGAATAATGTAATTGCATTACTTGGGAAAGTTGAATTATAATTAATTTGTCGGAAACACGGCTATTCGTTTGCATCTCTCATGGAGGTAATGAATATTGTTGAATGTAATTTTCAGCGTTAGTTAGCTAAGGGTACATGCTTTCAACTGATATATTTAGCTTTGAGATTAGTCTTCTAGAAACACGTAACGAAGCACGCTAAAATTCTGAATTCTAGCTCAAAAATATCATTAAAATTGGAATATCTTAATAACTCGAAAAAAACTATTGATGATCAATTTGAATAAGCATCAACAATTATCGCCATTTTCGTGCTAAGCACAGCACGGTAGATTTTAAGTAAAGTTTTCAATATCCATTATGATCCCTCGTCGAATTATTGTGCCGCTACGTATAGTATTGTTTTAAAAGCCTGCTAACTAACACGAACTATTTGTATTGTAAGGGTTGTGAGTTTACACTACGATAGTTTACTTTACGTCCAGTCTTGCTACTTACCGATATAGTCTAGACCATAGTAACGACTAATTTATCATTAACTGGAATCATGATTTAGCCCTCTTGTAAAAAGTAACCGAAAACACTTTGAGATCTTTCATTCATATAAATATATGTATCCTTCTCCCATGTAAATTATATTGAAATTGCATGACCGTACTGTACCGATGGAATGAAATATAGCTTTTACTACACGTTTTAAAGGCTCTTGAACTTCGCACCATTACCATTAAAAAGACCGTCCAGTTATAGACCGCGCTTATCATCTTAACCTTTCACTGGCTACGCATGAAACACGCTATTTACATTACTGTGGGAATTCAGATGTTTATTGACTTAATTGGTCATCCAATGGAAATAGCGTATACTCTTTACCCCACAAATTAGCTGTATGTATTCTGGTTAATAAAAAATGCAACAAACAAGATGTATCAGGACGAACTCACCAACTGCGTCCAACATGTTGTACAGAGTGTAAATGAAACATGACAGCTCAAACACGCTAAATACGTATATATACACATTTCTTAATGTGGTGAAGACCATAAATAAAGACAAGGATTCTGTTTTAGATGAGTTGTTTGATACGTCTCTTTCCGAAATACATACATGGCGAGCAGAAGGAAGTTGAAATAAATGGTGTTGATGTGTTTAATTGGATCGGTTGAGGCAAAAGTGGAAAAGAAAATGAACAAAGGTGTTTCGCCAAATGAAAAGAGACATAGAAACAAAGGAATCCTTTTCTTGTTTCCTAAAGCGGGTCCAGAAACAAGGAAGGCTTCTGGGTAATGATACAAAATAAATAGTAGAGGAGCAACTAGAAGATATATTTAGACCCAGCGATATCACTCTTCTTAGGCTGCTGGATAAGGAAGAAAAATCAGCGGAGGAACAGTGCAAATGTCTGGATAAACAGAAGTCGCATCTGGCAGACACAATATTTAGTAAAGTTGCAGTTAATGTGGTAATGGAAAAGGACGTGGTAACAGACAATGACGCGTTGATAGCGGCAATCAATACACTTGTGCTAAAGCAGGACGCGTAGGCGACGATAATGGAAAGAGAAGAAAGATAATGGAAGCAATCAATAGTCCTGAACAAGATGTAAACGAACGACATCCACCAGACAAGCAATGAGGGCGACCAAGTATGGGTCCAGGACGGGATCAACGAAGGTATCCTCAGAAATACAGTTATGGACAACGAGCATACTAACAACAACAACGTTGTTATGAGTGTCGTATAAATGGACACAGCGGGCAGGAGTGTCAAGGAGCTAACGTCACAGGCTATCAGTGCGGGCAAAGAGGGCATATTGCCCAGAAACCTCATATGAATAGCTCAAAAAATCTGAGCAGAGCATTTATGCTATAAAAGAAATGCTCGGAAAGAAATACAAAAATTTGGAAAGCACGTTTAGAATAAACACCGATTTTTTGTTTTTAAAATATACACTAATAAAAAACCTGTCTACGCCCAGTTAGATACGGGGTTTCAAGTATCCGTATTGCCAGTAAAGATATTACTCATAACAATTAAATTAAAACCGTCAAGTATATGAATGGTAGCGTACAACGGGATGGAAATTAGTAACATGGGGAGTGTCAATCTGAAGTCATACTGGAATCGGGAGAGGAAATAAATCATGTCTTTATCATATCAGAATTACCGCTAATAGCGAATTTTTCATGAACATCGAGAGTAACACGGCAACGGTTGCAGGAACCAGAATTCCAATGTACACGAACATTCAATCTGAAGCAAAAATAATCAATTCCTTGCGCATTATAGTGGCTGACAGTCAAACAGCAAAGCGGCAAGCAACTACAACAAAACAAACTGCGAAGCAGTGGATCAACAATAAGCATAATCAAAAATCACGTAAATAATAGAGCATCCAAGGAGATTGCAAAAATCGTCAATGTCATTACGGAGCACGACAGAGTGAACGAGATCATGAGTGAAATAACCACTGGTAAATTGAATAAAATACAAATGCAAAGACTAAAGTCAATCTTGACAGCACATGCGGGAGTTACTCTGACTAAAAATGAAAGTCCAAAACCGGCCAAGCTTCAAAAATCCTCTAAAAATCCTCAAACAATTATAGGACTCCTTATGCACTTCGTTCACTGAGGATTATGAAGCAATTTGGATTACAAGTAAATGCGGCGCAACTATTTTGCTGTGTACCAAATGTCAAATTTTGCGGGCAAATGGTGGAAAACGGCCATGTACGGGTCGCGAAAGATAGAGCGGATAGTATAAAAATTTGGCTCCATCAAGATCAAAAAAGAGGCACAGTCACTTTTTGGCGCGTTTAACTACTTGCGTACATTTATTCCAGAACTTGCTTCGATGGCAGCACCCATTTGTGGCATGGGACCAGATTAAGATGGACGAACGAAGCAGAAGTAGCATTTACAATGTTGAAGAATATAGTTTATTCAGGTACATTGAAACTGGAAATTCCAGACGTTAATAACGACGAATTCGTGCTGTCTTTACGTGTGTCTAAAACGAGGGACATGAACCTGGAAGTAAATGTTTGAGGCCAGTCGAATTTTTCTCAAAATCGTTTACCACTGAACAAAAGTTGAAATTGGTCATACGGAAAAAAGGAGCTTATTGCATTTAGAGCATCCTTAGATAAATTTAGGATTTACCTCACGTGTCGCAAATTTACATGGTGGACTGATCATAAAGCCATGATTTACACGAATAAATTGAAGGCGAATAAAGAGAATATTTCCCGAATACTGATCGAGGTCGCAGATCTTGAGTATGAGACCCAAATAAAAAGGTAGTATGAAATGTGTGTTTCGGATTACCTCTCTCGTGCAAATACTATCAACACTGCTCTTATCCAGCGAGCAGAACTCATTGAACTGCAGAACGCGGATAGACATTTGAAACTAGTTATTTATTATCTGCGTATTGATATATTTTGGAAGACAAAAAGAGGGAGGTTGGAAGTTAATGAAGTCGAATAAATTGTTATCAATACAGGCATGGGCAAAAAGTGATAATTCAAAAATCTTTGAAAGAAGACATCATCAAGTCATATCATGTTGAAGTCGTACCAGATGACGCATCAAATTGCAGAATACGTCCGAACATGTGAGACTTGTCAGCGCCAGAAACCCAATATTCAGCCAAAAAACCACCAATGATGATTACAGACACACCAAAAAACCATTTGAGAAGCTATCCTGCGATCTCATTGGACCACTACCAATAACGGATAGAGAAGATTACTACGCGGCCATTGAATACAAAAAGTTCTGAATCAGTTTTGCGCGCATTAATGGATATTATACTCCAAAATCCGAGGTTTCCGAGAATCGTCCTTACGGATTATGGTTAATAGTGGTTAATAGAAAAGGGTATTCGACAAGTAAAACCGGCACCTTATCACCCACAGGTCAACGGGTTAACGGAGCGCAGCAACCAAACACTGAAGGCTAGACTACAGCCGAAACAAAATGCCGAAACATGGGACCTAAGGCTATGGAGGTTGTACGGTCAATGAATTATCCTCCGTTTGAAATAGAAACCGGAATACCAGACCAAAATCCGAATACTCCGGTATATTGTGTGAATGAAGAATGCAGTGACGTCACTGGAGTACGGCAAAGAGTCGAACACCGGACCAGTATGGAAAAACAGATCCGACTAGAAAAATTAGCAAAAACAAATTTTGTGCCATACAAAGTTGGTGACTCCGTGTGGGCAAGGAACCGGGGCGTGGATCGATTCACTAGGCCATTCGAAATAACGGAGAGTTTTTCAGGTGGTACATCATACCAATTGAATGATAAATCAGGAAAAACATGGGTTAGAATAGTGGTAAAATTAACACCCTACTATGATCGCGGTTATGGAACAATAGAAGGAAATAATTAATCGGAAACTACAATTGCAACCGAAATTAACGTCAAGCGTGCAACCTCGGAGTTGTATTTTTATTTCAACAATTTGGCAACATGGCCACCTCTGGTTAACGATACGGATGGAGCCGAAACACAAACGGAAACACAGAACAGTAATATGACCACCGGTATCACAAGAACAGAAGAATTATCGAATGTGGTGAGCGGTCATCAAGTACTCGAGGAGCCCATCTGACGAATCAAGGGCTACTAGAAATTATAAATCAACAGTCGATAGATGAGGCCACACCAATACCAATGGTTGACCATATTGGTGACAATTCGGGGGTTTGTCGGGATGTTCAAACATATCCCTAACTACTCAGATTTGCGTACGAAAATAATTTCGAGCTATCACAGCGAAACATAGGGTCGCTTGCGTCGATACGCAAACGAATAATCACAAATGAAAATAGTGGAAGCGGCCAATCAATTTCAGATGGAGGGATCACGGAAACATTGGTCATGAACAATAGAAGAAACGGGACTGGTTATGTATATCGCAGTAGGTACTGCGGAGTGTTAAGCATGTCAAAGCTAGTCATTAACGAGAATGTTAACAAGCATTAACCAGTAAGTTAACAAACAAATAGGGCTTATCACTTATATCAGTAGCCAAGTTATGTTTAAATGGGGTAAAAAGTCTAAGGAAGGTTTAGCGGGGATGGATTAGGATGCTTGTAGTAGATAAATATTATATAGGATGGGTTAAAAAGCGGTACAAAAAAAGTTAACCAATACGGGTTCAAATTTAAATCAATAGCGATTTAAATGAACTGCAATATTATTCATATTTCTGCCGAATCTTTACCGTGCAAATATTATTAAACGAAGTAAAATGTAAAAAGAGTGATTATTGTGAGAACCGGAGAAACAAATGGAAGTGCACTTTGACCAAAGTTAACCTTAACCTGACGAAGTGTCAGTATAAAACATTTTATTTAAAACGATTCATGGATTTTACGGCTTGGCGGAACGAGAAAACATATACGACGTTATAACGCCTGTGCACCCTTGGACATGAAGCTGACGATATAAGTATCTCCCTTATCCGTACCCTTAACTGTAAAGGTTTAGTCCGTATAACTCTAATTCTGAGAATCAAAATAAAGGTGAATATTAAATTTCGAAATGGGTAGAATAAATGAAATTTATTGTCATCTAATTCGTAAACGATTAAATATACTTTCTGAACGACCATTTCGGCTAACCGGCTTATTTTTTTGTCGGCTAAATTATGGCCGCATCGATATCTCGGCCACTTGCTAGTCGATGTTTTCCAATTTTCGACAACGCCCAATTATTTGATGATACTTTTCTACCAGATATTTATCGGGCAACAGTTCGTAGTGATTCCCGATTTAAAACAATTAATTGACAGTTTTTTCTGATACTTCCATTACAAAAATTGTTGCAAAAAATTCTACGTACAATTACGGAAGGATTGAACTGGGATCAATTAAACATTCAACCACTTCCAAGGCCTGAAAACGCTAAGTAAGGGCTTGTCAACTTTTTGGACGATTAGGTGGCTGGGAGATATATTAAGGGTTAAACACCTATTGCAACAAATTTAGGCCCCAGCCTATTCTATTTGAGAAAACGGCCACGTAGATAAAGCCATGCTACAGCCCAATTCCTAGAAAATCCATCCAAATCCAGTTGAGTCGAATTGGCTTTCAAATTCTCGTATGATAAATTTGCACCGACAAATGGCGTCTCCTCACAGATGTAGAAAACGCTAAACGCGGCAAAGAATGATATACCTGAATAATATTAATTGGTCAGGTTATTTGGTATTCGGTCATATCGTCAGCTGATCATTTTGACGTACTTATGAACTCCCGGGATAACTTTTCGACAGTCTATTTCGACTCATTCATATCGCTAATAATATACATCTCGAGAATTATAATTTTTTTGTACAAGCCGTTTTATCTAAGGATGAATGACCATAGGAAATATAGTCGGTCGTGTTCTAAAAAGTTACAGTAAGAGGTAGGCCAATTCAAAGTCTCTATTTATTGACGCCCTGGACATTCGGTTAAGGAGAACGGGTCCTTGCAAACATACTATAAACGAAATAATGGACAATAACTAAAAATAATAAAATAATTAAAAATAATTAAAAATAATAAAATAATTAAAACGTAACTAGAAAAATAATATTGAAACCAAGCCTCTCGTAGATTGTGGTGCGTCGTAAGGTTCTATTCTCGCACTGTCGTACAGGTAGTTTGGCAGAGAGTTTGGCTTCACGACCAAAGTTTTACATTACAAGAAGTGCGTATAATTGATTCTTCTCAAGTTATGGTAATTTTAAGAAGTGAAATAAGGGGGAGTCTGACAACAGACTCGGAACCGCAAAGAAAAACTCTATCATACCCACTAAGTCTCGTTAACCTATATCTTGCTACCCAGACCCCCTAGGGGGCACTTTTGACACATGTGTAGTATATCCCAAATTTAACCTGATCGTACTATGTGAGGCGGTGTCATTTAGTGAAGTATGTCGGATTTGTTCGAAATTGGGCTTATTCGACGCCCATGACCAAAGCTTCAATTCTTCTCAGAGGACCAACCCCGAATTCTTAACACGTGACCCGTCATAGGCCAAAAACTGGACCGAAAAAGTGACAAAATCACGAATTTTTCACTTTTCGATTTTATGTATGTTCACTAAAAATTCAACTCGAAACAATTACGTTAAACCTATATTTCTGGACGGTCAAATCAATTATATTCGACTCACGTTTTGTTTTAGTGTAGTTTTGGAGATTCTGACCACAGACTCGGAACTGCAAGAGAAAACTCTATCAGACCGACTAAGTCTCGTTAACTTTACCTCTTTCATACACTGTAAATTCCAACTGTACAACTTTTCCATTTGATTTACTTATGTATTACTCTGAATCCTAACTAAGCAACTTAAACGTTAGCAGTATCCTTGTGCAGTTTCAATATTATTTCGCAACCTACAGATGTCGCGTGGTCTTCAATTCCTTACTCCTAATATCAACGCGCGTGGAATTTAAAGGCTCCTGATTGGCGTGTTACAATCGGACTGTAGTTACTTTAGGAGTTAAAATTAGTAGTTACTTTAATTAGTAGCATAGAAAACTGACACCAGATTTGGGTCATCTGGAACACTGAATTCCGTTGTAATATTCGGAATAAAAGTACCTCAAAACATTTATCATAAAATTATCAATCGATCTTGCGGGACCTTTGACATAATCGAAAACGCCAAAAACACCCTACTCGTTTTATGGGGCTACGCCATTCGCTATTTGTCTAATTATTTGTTGGATGTCTCGTAGTAATTATATTTTTAAACGTTCATAAACTTGATTGATTTTCGATTACAAAGGTTTTGGATTGTTCCGCAATATCCGGATTATTTCATTCAAGAAAATTCGGTTTATAAGTACTGCTCGATGTTTTCCTAACTAAGAAACAGTTGTCTTAAGTTGAAAAAAAAAACAATAGTTGTTAATTATGTCTTCTAGATACCTAAGTTCACTATGCTGTATTTTTGGGTTGAATTAGTCCATTCTGCTACATTATGTCGGACGAATAAAATAACAATGTGACTTTCCTTTAGTGGTCTAAACGCCCAATGGACCGCGATAACTTAAGGAATGAGGTTTCCTTAAGTTGTCGCGGTCACATCTTTTTATGAATAAAATCGTCTAAAGTATCGAGGTTTTCCATATGTACTCACCAAGGCATATAATTGCAAAAATTAGTTGCTTTTTCACCGTTGGATTTGCTTTTCCAACCCAAACACCGCCGAGAAATTGGCCAAGAGCACCTAAATACATGTGTCAAATAACTGCGTTGGCATAACTAATTTGAAGAACTCTGTATTACAACTAAGGATGTCAAGGGATCGGTCCTCACGAATATCCATCCATCCCAAGCCGCTTCAATCCCCATCCAAATCCCAGTTTGGGATTTTTGATCTTCATCCTGATCCCGTCCCCATCCCCATAATTGACAAATACCCACTAATACGCACCCTAAACGATTAGAAATCGAAAACTCCACGTTTGATTTTATACAGACATATTTTGTATACATTGATACTGTTAGTATTTCAATTAAATTTCTATATTTATATGTAAAACCTTTTGGGCGCCATTAGTTCATGCGTTACTTCACCTGCATAGATAATCTCATTCGATGTTATACTCCCTTATACTACTGTTTGTCAAATACTACTCGCTGCCCGACTCACACTTTGCCGAGGACTCCAAATTTGATACTGTAAGTACGCCAATTCAATTGCTACATTTATATGTAAAACCTTTTTGGCGCCTGAATCTAGATGTGAACCAGCGACCTTTGGTTTTAATGACCAATGCTCTCCCAACTACGAAAATCAAGCTCCCGGCCGCCTCAATATTCTACATATATACATGTAGAATCCCCAATATATTTGCCGACATAAATTCCTATGCCGACATTTTTATTATACCATATAATATAGAAAGCTTATTTCATAAACTTTATAAAGTAGTATCTGGTTTACATAGGAAAGCTAATGTTAAATGTAGTGTTCGAATCAAGTCGGGGAACGATTGGGAACGGTGGGTATTTGGCCCTCCCAATTTAGTCTGTCAACCCCATCCCCTTCGAATACCCAAATAACGTATTAAAATTTAATCGCCGGCCCCTGTTATATCCACCAACTGTATGTGTGATAACTACCAAGTTTATGATGTTATTATTAATGTAGCCAATAGAAATAGTTGAATATCATTTCAATTTATATCCAAAATCGACGTAAGTGGCTTCATTTGATGTTTGGCGCTGTTGAGCACAAAGTGGATGTTGGACAACAATGAGAGAGATATATATCCCTGGAAGACGACCGATGACTAAATAATATGCGATATAAAAGGTTGGGCACATTATTTTACATATTTAAATGCTTTAACACAATATCTATATTTCAGAAAAATCAAAGTTCTTGGACTAAAACTACTATAGTGGCCAAATTCAAGGACATATTTTGGAAATAAAAAGACCATTATATCGATAATGGTATATTCTTTGTTCGTACGAATTTGTAGACTATTGAAATGTTTACTTCTCTTGACAATAACAAACGAAGACGCGCTCGGCTTTAATTATGGTTATGATAAGAGGACTAGCGAAAGAGATGGATGGATGACTCATAGAATATATGAATGGGGTGATCGAATTTCCCCAACATTTTCATTCTGTTAGATTATAATTTCTCCCACCCTAATCCCGACAGATAAGTCATATCTCCCACACCCCTGTCAACCCCCCCCC
>SCLF01738652.1:0-13309 GCA_004367975.1 Mesochordaeus erythrocephalus | reverse complement strand
GTCGATACTTTTTTCCGTAAAAGACTAATTCACCATAATTAATACACACGGATTTTAGAAGTAATGGAATAGAACCCCGTATTACTGTTTTAACCCTAGTAATCTCCATAACTTGTGCTAAGGATGATTCCCTTTAGTGTGTTTTGGTGTTAGCTCCTTTAATATCATTGTTAACCTGTTAAATAATTTTATTTTCTAGGTCCCCGTGGAATGGAATCGAAACGATCGAGAGACGTACGAGACCGAGCAGACGTTTTCCACTGTTTTCGATACTGAAGCTACCGAAGATACTGTGCGAGCCGCTTTTTTGTAACTTAATAAAAGGCTTCAAATTATGACTGACAGCTTATCTTTATTTGCCTTTGTTTTTTCCACGCTTACGCTTTGTAGCTCGTCGCTGAGACTCGCATCAGGTATAAAACAAGTTTTGTGCTAAAATTGTCATCGAATACTATTCTTGAAGCGCAACCCAATTTGAGCTTCTCAAGCAAACTGATAAGCACAGAAAATTCCTGCTCGTCGCTGCTTTCCTGAAACCCGTACTGTCATGAACGGCGTTTACTCCAGCGACGCTTTATAGCTCCTCGCTGAGACTCGCATCAGGTATAAACCGAGTTTCGTGCTAAAATCGTCATTGACCACTGTTCTTGAAATGCGACTCAATTTGAGCTTCCGAAGTAAACAGACAAATTCAGACAAATTTCGCTCGTCGCTTGTTCTCTGAAAACCGTAATGACGTGAACGGTGTTGCCTACGGTAACACCACTATTTCTAACCTCGTGAAGAAACGAAATGTTTACTCTACTTGAAATACTCTGACTTTCTCTGACCGAAAGATTCAAGTTGCGCCGAAATCCCGCTGAGAGTCACAACAAGAACAAACCCAACTTTTTGGTGCTTACATTGTTTTATTACAAAGGGTCCAGTAAATAAGATTTAGCTCGCATTATCTACGTGCTCGAGGGTATCGTCGCGCTCTTCGGCTGTGACGTTTGAGAATTTCATCTGTGCGCCCGAAGCATGCGCACCATGATTTCGGATGTACGAATCCAACATCGCATTGGATTTCCATCCTCCTAACTGAGTCAACAAAGTGTCTGAGACTCCGGTTGCCAGACCGAAATTGAGCGAGCTCATACGTCCCGAATGTGCCGACAATTTGATTTCTTTCGGCATTTTTACCCGAGTCGCCGCCCGCCTCCATCCGCGGACAATCATTGCGGTATTAACGGTTTTTTCCTCGGAAAAAAGATTATTTATTCGCGTTCTCCCAGTTACATTTTTAGCATGTTTTTCCAGAAAACGTCTAATATGTGCCACTGGGCACAGTATCGGTTCCGAGCCGTTTTCTACCAATGTCATAAATTTCTTTCCTAATCCCAAGCGATCACTCTTGCAATATCGTAGTTGCCAATAAATGATTAACTTGTTGTTGCTGCGCGATTCCGTAATGTCTTTGATGTCCAAATGCAACACGTCGCCCACCCTAGCTCCTACGGAACTAAGGATCAGGCATAAAATCTGCACATCTGTTTTGAAAGCTTTATAGCTTGACGTGTGACCGGAAGTGAGTAAACACAAAATAATGCGACGAATCCACACCATGGAAACAATTGCGGCTTTTTTCTGGCTAGGAAGCCTTAAGGTCAGTGCGCGCCTTCTAAACCACCAATTCTGAGTGCATAAAATCGCTCTCTGTTCTTTCTCGAACAGTAAACAATTTGTTTCCGCAAAAATTATTCTGATTGCTCTAATCCTCGCCGCTATTGCATAGTTGGAAGTCACCCGCGGTTTGCACGATGATTCCCAAGCCACCAAGTAATCAAACAAGTGCCCGGCTTTCCACTCAGATAAGCGTTTGTGTATTACCCACTGGAAATCTATCAGTTGCTTGTGCACCCTTTTTAGCATTTTGAAGAAACTCGAGCTCTCTCTTGCCTGCGACACCATGTTACTGCCTATCGATGGCATAACTGGTTATTTTTCCCCGTTTTTCTCAAACAAAAAATATTATTATTCTAGAAACAATGAATTACGGTTCCGAATTGCTGAAAATTCAGGAAGAATTTCCTGCCTGTCGACCTCGAACCGTTGGCGCTGTCAACTATCTTGGTCAAGACCTTGATCTATTAGGTTGGGTAAACCGCGTTCGCACTCGTCACTTGTTAACTCATAATGACCTTATCACCTGGAGCCACGCCCTTCCCAGGCAAACTTCCAATGCTTCCTTGTGGCAAGAAGTATCCCGCCTCTTAGTCTTGGAATACGATTGGCAAGGATTGCCTCAGAATCAATCAATTAAGACTTGTGGTTTGTCGCAATTGATTTTCCGTCGTGCTTCTGATTTTTATGCCGGAAGCTGGCATGATTATTCAACCTTTTGGATGACGATGCTAAATCGACTTAAGTTAGTCTTGTCAACTGTGAATTTTTTCTCCGATTTTCTTGTAACAACACTTGTTAATTCCGTCATGAAACCAACCCCCTTTGTTTATCTAACCGTTTCGTTGACCTAATTAATTTTTAAAGTGATGAAAACTTTCAAGAAGAAGTTTACTCGTCCGTTTTCCGAGGAGTAGACCTGTGGACCCATACCCAACTCGTTAAACGTGCGGCATCTAAGTCTTATCATGGGCGTATCTACCTTTACACCAAACCTGTTCACAACTCCGCTTACATCATGACTTTACGAGGTAATCGTCCTGGGAAAGTCCTACGTCAAGAAAAACTCATACCGTTGCTTCGTGCCAACAAACGCGATCCTTTCATTATTGGCTATCGCGCCGTTCGCCGCCGCGAAACCGCCGAAAGACTCGTGCTTCCCAATCCCCGATTCGATGAACCCACGAAAAGAATTATTTTTTCCGAATTAACGAAATGGATAAAACAAGGCAGTGTGGAGATCTATCCGTTCCTGGATGTTAATCTGAAGAACGTATTCTGTATTCTCCCCATTGTAGTGGAGCCTTTGAAACCCCGTCTGTGGTGAGTGTCGCGACCTAAATTTTACGCATTTTTTATCAATTTTCCACACTATATCGTATTTTCAACTAGTTTGAATGGGTCCGCTCCCAACTGCGTTGCACCTCTACCGAAATTGCCTTGCCGCCTCGACAGCATGCGTGAGGTGTTGGAAGGGCTTCAACCTAACGATCTTCTCTGCAAAACCGACGACAAACAAGGTAATTGACGCAATTACCTCGTAATGTTTTATGAATGCGTAAATTTAATGAAATGCGTATTTTTAATGGAACAATATATTTTCCCTTTTTTATTGTTGTTAACTTAACTACTTGCTGCCTGTTGGCAGCCATGTTCGATACTTTGGTGCCGAAAGAAAGACATGTCAGAACTTTTGACTAGGTCTGTGTAAACAAGTTAGTCCCAATCTGATTGAATTTACATACATTCGCTCTTTGACAATAAATTGTTTTTAATTCAAAAAATCGTCCTTTCATCTAGAAAAGTTTTTTGAATTGTAGCTTGAGCATTATCCAAAATCTCGTATGTAAAGTCGTTTTTTGACTAACTTGCTTATCAGAATAGACGCTGCCTTCATTAAGTCCAACTCAAGAGTTCCTATTTTAATTGAAACATGTTTGTTTATCCAACGGCCATTAATACATAACCGGATGGAATGGATTGCTATGTAGCCATTTTTTATCTACGATAACCACGAAAAAATGTACCGAAACGTTATAGTTTTTCAAACGTATGAAACCGACATTGTTTCCACTGTAAACCCGAAACTAGCGCCCCGTAGGGATATATTTTAAACGTGCTTTTCCTATTGGCTGTTAGTGGCGTACAAGAGCCCTACGCCTCATAACTGAAAAAATTTCCGCCGCGCCTCGCGTGGCCGCATTATTATAAATGAAAACTTGACCGCCAGCTTCCTCCGGTTAATCAACTGGTTAGATCATGAGACGACCAATCTTTTGGCTATCTCCTACATTCGTTTAAGATGATAAATGGGCTAAATGTGTTGACTCGGCTGGTGATTATGAATTTCGGTTTTTCCGACCTCATATTGAATAACCAGAAACCAAGTGTAAGTCTTACGCGTGACGCTTACTCTGTGGGACGTGTAGACACATTGATATGCCAACGGGACCGTTTTTACATCTAACTCGGAAACCGTCGGCATATATCAAACACGTCCTCGCATAAATTTATAGTTTTTAAACAAATTAATATGTTTTGAATCTAGAACTTAAATGATCAAAACAAAAAATTTTCCAAATTTCCTTTGTTTCTAAACAAAATTTTGTTCCCGCGACCACGTTGACACAAACGCCTGTCAATGCGTGTACTGTAAACCGGGAGCTGTCTCTCTTAGCAACCCAGGTTGCTTCCTGGACCAAAGCTGTGTAAAATTTCCTTCACAAAGACTTTCCGGCTTTCGATTTTTGTTTTCGTAACTTCATAATTACAAAACTATAGGGTTCATGCATCTGCATGTAGATCCGCTGAGCAGCAGCTTGACGTACATGCAGTTCTCCGGCTGTCTTATTCGTTGCCATGGTCTCCCTTTTGGTCTGACACAGAGTCCAAGTAAATTCCTCGCGTGTAATAGACTTGCAACTCGCCTCCTCAATGCCGATGGGCACCGCGTGTTTCTCTACTTGGATGACCGTTTGGTTGCTGAACAACCGCATCCGGAGTTCGATACAGACTGCACTTCCAAAGGTAATGTTTCCCAGGGTAGTTGAATCTTTATGTCAATTCGCAACAATTTTTAGGAAATTACCGGTTATTATGTATAACCACTCTACTCGGAGGATTTTTGTCTCTGGACAAAAGTGTCCTAAATCCAACAACCCAGATGTCGTTTCTAGGTTTCAACCTTGATACTGTTGCCCGTACTGTGAGCGTCGACCGTGAGAAATACGACCGTGTATGTTTATTAATTTCCGAATTCATATCCTCCTCTGCCTCTACCTTTCCTCTCAAACAATTAGAAAAGATCAGAGTAAGCTAGTCAATTCTTTATAATTTTACGTTTGTGTTACAATGTGTGTTCGTAACAGATACTTTCTGTTCGTAACCATTTGACACTGTTTCTATCTTTACTTAATTCCTTTTTCTCCCCAAGGGAAAGATTGTCAGTTGGTTGCTCGTTGTGACTAATATCGGGCTGTACGTAAGAGAGTCCAACAATGCCATCGCGCATGGTTATCGCAAGTCCACCCCCAACGTAAAGAAAAGTGAGATCCCTTATGACGAACTGTGCGAGGAATTGGAATTGTGGACGAAGTTGCATAATGTTAGTCTTACCCGCACCTGGCTGGAGGCGTCACACACTGTAATAGATCTGTGTGACTATGAATTGTTCACTGACGCCTCCAGCCACCAGATGGGTTGCGTTTTAAGGCACACTACCGCCCCTCCTAGTTCATTATTCCAAGATAGGATGTTCCAATTCACCGACGATGAAGCTGACTTAAGCATTCATTTAAAAGTGAGTATGACACAAATAATTTTACTATCTCGTTATAAAATAAAGCTTCCTCTTCGAGAAGTTAGTCAAACTAAATATAACCCTATATATATATTCAATTGTAGATATTAATTCGGAATACTTTAGATCGTATATTTAGTATAATAGGTGTTTGAACTATTATATCAATTGTTAATCCTATTTGGTCATAATAGTATTTATCATAATGGATTCCATCATTAATAGTTTAACCCGTATTCAATTGAAGGAAGTATATTTGTAACGTCAAGTTAAATCTTCAATTTATTCTCCGGTGATGAAATTGGACTGTACTCCCTACTGCCCCTTCTAGAATTTTATTAATGAAATTCCTATAGGAAATGCTGGCCGTATACATTTCACTGAAATCGTACGGCGATGTTTTGAAAAATCGACCGGTTACCCTGCGATGCGATAATAGGGCAGTGGTGTGTGCTTGGGAGAATCACGGATGTCGAGACCTTCGTTTATGTCGTGGAATCAAACTCGTTCACGACTATTGTGGTCATCAGAACATAAAACTGAAGGTAAAACGACCAAATTCTCCCAATTGAGACTATTCCGGTTTCTCCCTAAACGCGTGTGACCTCTAGGGGTTAACTTCATTAATTAACCCCATTATGGCCGAAGAGATATCGAAATAATTCCTGTTAATTTTTTGGCCTATTAAAAACTTCTATTTTAGCGTTCATAGTATCTAAACGAGCAATTAACCATGTTAAATCTTGAAAACCCGTTTCCGGTCACGGTTTCGGCCCCCGACCGAAAAATTTTTTGGCGTCTTCAATGGCTTGACAATCTCTATCGAGACGCCAAAATTCATCGGTTTTGGACTTAACACGCCAAAAGGCCCCCCCGTCCCAAAAGGGCCCAACCGACTTCCGGTTTGAAAAAATTACATTTTATGCTCTCAACTCGTTACCGAGACCAAACGACGAGGTTTGCTCCCCTTTTCCCATTCGAAGGAACAACGCGTAGGCGTTTCGGCTTTGACCCCCGTAGGTCGCGTTGAGGCTCTAAAAACTGCTTTTTCTGGAAACAAACAGTCGTTTTTCTCATCCTGGGACACATCGCAAATCTTTTGATGGAAAACTTATTTTGCAACACGTGTCTAAAGACTCTTTTCCGATTTTGTAAATTTCCGATTTTAATTTCTCCGAAACATTTTGTGTTCATGCTGAAAACCGGACAATTTTATGACTTTTTTGTTTCGGTCTGCTACGAATTGTTACTCGTTACGCTTTCCGCCATTTCTCGAGATTTGGTACGAATTCTTGTGAATTAAGCCATCTCCGCCCCGTTTTAACTGCAAATACCCGTTACGCTTCCTGATTTTACTCGTAGACGGGAGATGTAGCTTAAGTCAAAGACCAGAAATTTAACTGTTGAATTGTCAAAAAAGTGGGTTTTGTTAATGCAGATTACGGGAGTTTTCGGGTTACGTTTTAACTTTGAAATTTCTAGAATGGTTTCGAATTGTGACAATAATAAAAACGTAATCATTCTTAACTCCTACTCATATATTAACCCCTGGAGATTCAAAAAATTGAAACCGAGATACCCCACCATAATTAAAGTCATTGTTTATCATCACTCGCTTGCTTGCCGGCTATATGTGTTTGACAATAAACCTCGTTTGCGAACCAAAGACTCATTAGTCGGAATTTTATTCGAAAAACTTTTTCCCTTTTTCAACCGATCTTTCTTTACGAAAATGGTTTTTCCCCTCTTTGTTCGATTACAACCACGGTGGAATAACTCAAGTTCAGATTACGTGGGTTTCCACTCACGAGCAAGCTGCGGATGATGCGTCGAGAATTCTAGATCCCTCTGAGGGTGTTTTGCGAACCGAATTTCGACAACGATTGTACACCGCTTTCCCCTTTGATGTGGATTGCTTTGCAAGCCCCTGGAACTGCCTCGTTCCTGCTTACTATGGTCGCTATCCATACTCCGATGTTGCTGGAGTGGATGCCTTATCGTATGACTTTATTGGGCAACATTGTTATATGTATCCTCCGGAAAAATTAGTTTCGGCTAGTGTACAAGTAAATTGATCAAACACTTTTTAGCCTCCACTTCCGCCATTATTTAGGTAATAGCCAGTCGCAGCGCGAAATGTCTATTGATTCGCCACATTTATGATGGCGCCACCGCTCTTGATTATTTTCTGCGGAAACACTTTCAATACAAGGTGCTGTTGAGTCGCCGCGAGCGCCCCTGCTGTCTTACTCCTTGCTCCAAACGCAGCGAGAGTAGTGTGGAAAAGACCTTTTTTCGTCCCTATACCGCCCCCCTCGAGACATATTTGTATGTGAGGGGTTATCGCGAAAACCAAATTAACACCTTTCGACATTTGATGGTTAACCAGGAACATTCGTCTTCCATGAAGAAACGCTGTTTCTTAGCCTGGTTCCACGTAACCTGCCGTCCTTCGATTGGCCGAATTACGAAACTCTGACAAAACATTCTAGATTCTGCTTGTTAATAAACAAAAACCTACTTTTTTCCATAACAAATTGACTTTACTTCTCAAACCATGGGTAAGCTTATTTAAAGCCATTTAAACTCAAAACTTTTCCAGAACTGCTTGGTGTTGGAAATGGTATGAATGACCAATTGGACATTGACCGAGTCGGTGCCTTGAACTCTATGGTAGCCAGCAATAGCTATAATCGCATTTGGCTCAACCAGAAAACCGAGGTAAGTTGAAAATTGACGTTTTCGAAGCAACTATGAACCAGAAATAATTAAACCTTTTAAGGCTGTTCCAGAAGAAGATGCCGAGACGTCTTTGCGGCGTCGCCACCTGGTGGTTCAAACTGCTGCTCGAGACCAGGCGCGTGAAAAAGTTCTCACCTTGACTCGTGCTCACGAGATTTTGGTCTTGGAGCATTCAAAATTCATGACCATTTATGCTCGACGACGCGAACTATGGAGTGCCGAAGAGCTTTCGTTCATGAACGAGATTGCTGGTAAGCTTAATTAACATTCCTCTACTGCCGGAAACTGCTTAGCTTTTCTCCTGCTAACCTATTTTTAAGGACGTTCTCCGAATTTTAAAGAAGAGCTAGAGAGCGTTCCCAAGGCTTTGGAGTCCGCCATGTCAATCTGGGACAACTTGGCTGGAGTGGTTGCGCGAATGCAAAAAACCATTACCACTTCCGAAAAAGAGAACAGCCGACAAAAAGAAGGCAATGTGGAAGGGCTCATATTAGTTCCTGGATTACCTGATGCTTCTCCCTTGCGATGTAAGACTGTTTTGTCCCGCAAATTACTCAAGCAGTTATGGGAAATACTGCTGAATCCCAAGTTCAACATGGGCAAATTAATGGGGCTTATAGGCGAGTTTCTCGAGATATATTCCACCGAAATGGCCCAACAAGTGCCCAATGCCCGAACAGCATTTTCCATGTTCTCATACGTTGATAAGCGTATCCGAAGAGCGGGAGGGGCCACTGGGGCAGGCATCACTAGACTACAATTGCTTAATTTTTGCGTAAGTAGCTTTGCTTTCTTTTTGACTAGGTGTCCATTTTGGACACTCACTCAAAACCGCCCAATAATTCGTTTAACCAAAACCGGTCAAAAAATTTATTTCAGCTGCCCCTCAGCCCCTCCCTTCAAGACAGGAATGAATTGATAAGTGAGGTTCGGATTTACTCCGAGAAAAACTCCCCTCACTCGCAGCTGCTCAAACAATCCTGCTCTCTGGCACCAACCCCGGAAATTAAATATCCTCGCGGAAATCTAAAGACTAAAGTACGTGTCATTTACGGTTTTCCTTACCAAACTAAATTTTTTTAACTCAGGGGCGTCGAGAAAATCGTAATGGTGGAAAACGAAAACCTGACAAAACGACCGGTGGAACTCGATACTGGTGTGAATCCCACGGAAAGATGGTTTTACACCATCCCAGCGAGTGCCGACAAAGCGGAAAAGGTAAAAAATTTGGAAAGGGAAAATTCCAAAACGCCCGAAATAACGACACAACCCGAAATTCCGGTAAACCTTCACATGCCAACAAGGAAAACTAGACTCGAGAGTCTCAGTAACGATAGCACCAAAAACGTGAATAAAACTGATATTTAATTGTAATCAACCTTCTTTTACACTAACCCTTACATTATCAAAATCTGTTTTATCATTTCTAATAAACTCAGAAAACGACACTATGTTTTGACGTTGCCACGGAAGTATTTGGTGTGGTGTTGTGCACGAAGTTTTAACACTTGAAACATGTAAAATCGCTAACAAAGCCTCGTAGGGGTACGTCCCGGGACTTACCTAGTCGAATCACGTTTGTACTTGAGGGGTTAAACAAACTGGTTATTGACAACCATGTTTATGGACGATGAAGTGGAGATGAAGTGGTTTTGCGGGAGCGCCTGACCAATAACCATAATCAAAAAAGTAGGGGTGTGGCTAGCCCCTTACTTAATTCACAATACGCTTCACTTGATACTTCTAACATGGAAATTCAAGCTGGGTTACATATAATTTATTAAATTACAAGCTGAAGTGGAAATTACAGTGAACTTTTTTCCGACGTGAACTCAGGACTTTTATGAAAAAACTTTTTATTTTCGGACTGAACCCAAAAATAGTCGAAAGTTGCGTGGCGCAACTACATCGCTTTCTTAAGCTCTCTGAGCATTTTTAAAATTGGGTCTTCAGACCCTATTGGTTGGGAAAATTTAAACCTTTTCGGAGACGAAAGACCACTGGTGGACTTTTTTGATAAAATTTGAGACGGAATTGCTTCCGGTATGTCTTCGAGACAACGAATTGCTCTACCTGGTAAATCTAAGGACGAAACAGGTGGGGAAGAAGCTGAACTTTCCAGTTCTAACTCTTCGTTCCAACTAGTGAGCGGACAGTCTCGAAGAGACCTTTTTGTGTCTTTGGCGAAAATATCGCACAAATTTCCCAGTAGGGGTTTGATATCCCTAGCCAAAACATGAAAAAGTTTTTCTCGGACGGCTTGAGCCGTCCAGGTAGCCCCTTTGTTCGTGTTTTCCATCAAGTCCCGAGCCATATCCGAAAGTTTCCTAAAGCTGGGATGATCTGATCCTATCACCATTCCGCTGAGACGAGCCCAGCCTACCAAAAAGGGTATACTTGACTCTGTTCCGTACACGAGTAAGTGTACCATATTGAGCTGTAAAGTAGTCCAAGCCGCGTTCGAGTCGATTTTCAAAGCCTGGCAGGCTTGAGCCTCTACCCAACGCGACTTGAACACGTTACCGCCCTCTTTCGACGTCATAAAAGACTTAGCACAATTGGAAGCGTTTAGGTCGAAATTATCCAAAATATCCGAAATACTAGCGGAATTTTTATATCCTAAATCCAACGCTTCTCTCATTGAATTTTTTAAGTCTTGGATCGAGTCTATTGCCTCATTAAAATCGATTAAACCCTGAGGGGATAGGCGAAGTTGTTCATGGGGCAACACTAGTGTCTCATTAGGCATCAAATTTGAACGTCGAGAGTGGTTCGATAACGCTACTGAGCCTTGTGGCGAATTAGTTGCTTGATCTAAGTCAAATGGAGAAGAAGACGACAATTTTCTCGGTGCCGCTGGTGCCGCCAATGGAGGCGGTGACGCTACTGACGAATCTTCCTCCGCCTCGCTGCCGAAAGAACCGGTATCCATGCCTTTTGCGCGAATGATCGCCTCTTGCCACTTTTCGTCCATTGCCACGATGGTTTCGGCTTTTTTAGAAACTGGTTCGATACAAAAAACCATAGCTTCTATGAGACGACCCATACACGTGGCAATTCTTTTTGGCTCGCCGGAAACCAAAGCTTTTCGTGTCGCCTCGCATGCTGAGTCAAAATTCTTTACCAATAAAGTATCCTACAAATAAATGAGGATGACTCAGTAAGGAATTTGAATAAAGCACGTCTGATTATCTGCTGAGCCTACACAAACAGCTTCAGTTTAAAAGAGAAATAAGGCTGCTAATAACGAAAATTTTGACAAAAGCAACCCCCAGGTAGAATTAAACAAATTAAGAAAACTGTTACCCTAAACTATTCTGCCAACCGCTAATTACGCTAAATTATTTTTAAACCCCTTCACTTTCCCCCCTCTTATTGCACGATTACGATTGTGCCAACTGAATTAAATTCAGGAAACCCTTTACGCCCAAAACGTTTTCCCCGTAATCCCTTAAATTGCAAGAAATGCAGTAATTGAAAAATCGAAACATATGTAATCAAATGAGTGAAGTGCACTTACGGCCTTTTTCTCCTCCTTTGATTTTACGTTTGAAGCGGCGTGCTTGCACTTTCGTTTTGTACCTTTCTTTTCGCTAGGTGGAGCACCATGCTTGCGAGCCGCGGTGAGTGCTAATTTAGAATGAGCCATTCTGAAAACTCTCTCTTTAAATTAACAATCTAACACTCACTAGGTTTCGTTACGCTAGACACGCAAATGATGAACTGGCATCTACTTTAAAAGACTTGGGCGCCATTTTCTTTCACTTGCTTTATTCATCGCCGAAAAACCCTATCGTGACTTATCGCGACAATTGTGACCACGTAACTGTCACGCTTGTGACCGGTGTTTTTAAGCATAAATAATTACTGATAATTAATTAATTACTGATATTTACTGATGATGTCTAGTAAGACGAAAACGTTATAGTAAATAAACTTAATTACTATAAATAATTACGTAAAATTTTTTAAGGGAAACCATGACTGAATCTAACAGACAATTCCCCACCCGAGAGTCCGTTATAGCCCACTACATGGAGGCTGAGCCAGTTGTAATGTGGCCTGTTAACCACTCCCCAATCCATGACGCAGAAGCGTTCTTCTATAACGCTCAAGGACGTGTGTACGTGCACACTGACCCGTTGGTGGAGACCTTGTCTGGTAAGATCCTAAATCCGACATTACCATTAAAATATGCAAGCCATTCAATTTTGCCTTAATATGCCAAATTTACCAATTTTCTTGCCATAAATAATATTTTACCTCAATTAATTAACAAACCGACCTTTAACTATTAAGGTCCAATTCGTGGCATTGTTAATTTACAACTTTGGGGTCGAGACAACCCGCACTGTATTGAGGTCGACCACGTTCCATTTTTGGACGGAGACACGCCCCCCCTGGTCGAACTGCCGATGGTGCTTTCGGACTATTGGAATGCCCCTAGTGTCTGGATCGGCCACCCCGACGGTAAGTGTTTTTACCAAAAACACCCATAATTAAATGGTATTACTTTTAATAAAAAATCATGTAGGCCATCACGGTTGTCAAACCGTCTTTCAACCCATCTTTTCAGATTTCTGGTATACATATGGCTATCATATGGCTGCCAGTCGTATACGAGTTGCGCGAGCAGGGGGCGAAAATTTTAGCTTGATATGGCAAGTGACGCGGCGTGGTCACGCCCTAACCACCTGCCCCCAAATCACCACCGGGAAACTTTTTTGCGATTCCGAAGGGTTTTTTAGCAATTGCGGTTGTGCCGAATCTATGTTAGATCTGCGGAATCATGATCCACTCAGCGCTTGTCAGGTAAACACCTTAACGCACCATCTGCAAAAAACCGCGTTTTAATTGTTAAAACCGAATTAACCATCATTTGTCTTCATTACTTCAGGTTTTAATGCATGAAGTAATGCGACATGCTCCTCGTACCGGCGAAGACTTCCTTGAAAATGCTGAATATTGGCAAACTGGATTGTGCGAAATGGAAGCAATGCCCACATTAACTGGTGCGTTAAACAATCCTCATTTAAAATAAGTATTCCGTTTTTTACGTAAAACATTTAGCCGAATTTATTTCACAAATTTTACGTATTCACCGTA
>SCLF01738540.1:0-13313 GCA_004367975.1 Mesochordaeus erythrocephalus | reverse complement strand
ACCTCCTTCTTCACTTTGCCGAAAGTTCTGCGAAATGGAAGCAACGAAGTTTTTGTGATTGACAGGAAATAACCTGTGGACTTATTATAATGTTCGCGAATACAACAAAATAAAAGTGCCTACCGGGCTAGATGACTTGGCTGATGTTCTACTTTCTATAATTCTCTTTTTCTCTATGTCTTTTAAACCCTTTCTTTCACGCTCTATCTAGTTTTCTTATTTGGATTTTTAAACCTTTTAAATGGGGTAAGAGCGTTTAGTCTACTTTCTTTTAAAATGGTTGTTATGAATTTTATACTTTAGTTACATACAATTCTACGATGCAACCGTAATATTTGCAAAGATCAGCATACCTGTGTGTTTTGTAAAATATGTGCCCACTCTTTTCCTAGCACTATCTCTCTCTCTAATTTAGACACAGCTACACCTTGAATTCAATAAAAAATACAATAAAGCAATAAGAAGGATACCCCACGAACATTAATAAAATTAATCTGAGTTATTGGGGTTAAAAGACTTGGAGTTATAATTGGAAAACCGTTGTATTTCTGAAAAAATGGAGAAATAAAAAATGTTGTTTACAACGTGAGACCATTATTTTTTCTATGCCAACATGGATACCAAGAGAAAATTAATAAATTAAAAACGAGCTCCTACCGTCAAAACTCTTAGTGCTGTAATTAATAAAGCGTTTTATTTCTTCAAAAAAACCCGACACTGCTCCAGTATAGTAAGATATTCAATAAAAAATGTTCTGTAGATGATAAGACCGCCATGTTTTTTTGTAACGAGAAGCATACTCGTTACGATTTTGGCCTGCCAAATTAGTTACAGTGAAAGTTTTTCATCGGCGCTATTTTTGTATAAAGGGTATTTGAAATCCCTATAGTGTGTTAAAATTTGAAGCTGTTGTTGAGGTGTTAAGGGACAAAGATCCTTTCGGGGTCTCCACTGGTTAAGAGGACGTGTTATATTTGGACATTGACGAATATAACATGATTAGGTCACGTGAACTAATCATCTGTCGTCGAGTTATTTAGTAATTTCTGACGAAAGCATTAAAAATGAAATCCCTAAAACAAAACACATTTGTTCAAAAATAATTGTTTTTAATGTAATTGTGCTAAGTTGAGCCTTAATTTACTAGGCTATAATGTATTGATGTATTGCCATTAACATGCGCATATTAACCACCGTGGCCGAACTCTCGCATATTTGCACATAATATCAATAAGTCTGAAGCAGATATTAATACACAAATCAATTTTTGTCATTTTTTGTTATTATCAATCTCCTTTATTGATCTGTGCATTACACGATACCATACACAAGCTTTGGTACAGGAAAAACCATTATTGAGACCATGGCGATCGATATGGTTATTGTATTGATGCAATATGAATCAGAAAATAACCGATTTTAACAAGCTAACAGTTATACCTATGAATGGAACCTATGAAAGCAGCCTACAATATATTCCACATACTTATCTTGGCCAAATTATATCAAATTGAATCAAACACATTTTGAAGTACCATCACTGAAAATAGGATATTCCTTATTTGTTTGATTGTTCCTATTACCTGCTACGTCCATAACAAATCTGTTAAGTTGAATACCATTTACCTGTTGATTTTCCTTTTCATTTTCTTTACATCCACTTTATATGTAACTTATTTGTGTTCGTATATATTTATAAATTCAAGTTTCTATTAGTACGCCGAGGCCGGACGAGTGGGAATTTTTTCCATAACGCTATTGGGGTATAAAATTAGTGGATCCCCAAATTCATAAATACATTTTTTGAAATGGTTTTATGTTTATTAATAAATGGACACCGCCAAACCAATTTGATAGTGGACACCCCATAGGCCAAAAATGTCCATCGCTTTCTTCCCAATCTGAAGCCAAAACTAAAAAAAATATTTTCCCTTGAAATTTTGAACGAGGGAAGTGACATGAACAAGAAAATTAAAGAAAGAATTGTAGGAAAAGATAGGGTGCTTAATTCGTTTCGGGACTTGTCATCTAGCTCGGTCAGTAGCGCAACCAACTAGAAATTGGAAGGTCGCGAGTTCGAGCCTCATGGTGGGCACAAGTTTTCAGACTACGCACCGTATCAAAATGGAGTCCTTGCTGAAATAAATCAGCCACGAAGACATTTGAAGTACCGAATTAACAACTCGGATTAACTGGAAAGGTTAACTGTCTAGGGTTACTCACTATGGTGGTTGGAGGGTTGGGAAGTGAGAGCGGGTTTGCGCAGCGTTCAGGCTGTATCAGTCCAACGGATGGACGACACAATGAGTGGCGCTTATTGAAAAATGGCTAAGTTCCCGGAAATGAATGATAGTGGTAATTCATGGACAGTTGATACAGTAGGGGTTAGCAACCCCAGGTAATACAAACATTGATATGAACACGAAAAGTGAAGGAAGAATTGTAGAAAATGATAGGGTGCTTAATTGGTTTCGAGACTTGTCCTTGCTAATGACACGCATAACCGTGGTCATCTGGCTCGGTCGGTAGAGAAGCCAACTAGAAATTGGAAGGTCGCGAGTTCGAGCCCCATTGGGGCACAAGTTTTCTGAATTTAATAATGTATACATGTTATAACAATGGCCGTAATTTCTAGGTTCAGCCGGCAATGGAGCCGCATGGAGCGCTCGAGTTTAGATGCACCAATTTTATGAAACCCTGATAATCGGAACCTAGACCTGGATCAACTGGAATTTTGATGAGCTTTATTCTGAAATAATCGCATGCTTTGTCAAATGCAGAATGAGCTGTAATTGGCATAATCAGTTCAGGCCACTTGATACCTCTTTTAAAAGCATAATTTCTGGCCGACAGGCATGCCAAGCCAATTGATTCGGTTCCGCCGCTTGTTACCAAGCCACAGCTCGTGCCAGGCGCATTATATAGTCTGAAATGAAAAATAGTTATTAACCACATTATGCTACTAAACGTGGCAGAGAGTTCGAAACTTAGGGGTCACTAGCCATACGATCTCTATAGGAATATTAAATTGTTGGAATGGCCTATGATTAACTCAGTGGCTAGATCATTGGACTTTACACCAAAGTATTGTGTGCCGGCTTGATTGGTTTCAATATGGGTTCGCTAGCTACGTTTAGTTATTTACATTTATGTTAATAAATTATTATTAAATACTTCGACTGGCAATCCTCTTAGTGCCGTAGAATTCGCTTGCAATTGAATAACACTTTTTTAATAACGTAAAAAAACGTAAAAAAGAACTTAACTCCTGGGCACCGTTTTGGAACACAACCCCTGTGTACCGTTTGAGAAAACATAGACTCATGACTCATCGCCAATATTATTACATCTCGAGAACTATTTGTTTGTTGCTTTCTGGATTATTGGGTCAACATAATTAGTTCTAAAAAAGTTCGTAATCGCTGAAATCTACATAAATTTTCGAATTTTTAATTTTTAGGGCGCAAGTTCTCTCAAAAATCTGCGCTATAAAATGTAATCCGGAAATACTGGTCAACGGGTTGGTATGTGGGATAACGCTGCCATAAATAGTAAAAATGTGGAACTCTTCCAATTGTCATTTGTTAGGTACCCGCCTCGGACTGTACCACTTATAATTTTTCAAGGCATTTGCGGATGGCCGTAAAATATTCGGCGTGGAATTTGGGCGCGGAGTCTTGTGTAGCATTCTGACCTAGCTCTGCTCAGTTTCGAGTAAAACGCGAAAAACCTTTCGATAAGTGAAAAAAAGTGAAGTTTTGTCAGAATGAAACATCCAATAAAAAAAGATAAAACGAGAACAGATTAATTTTGGTCTATATCGAAACAAATTAATGTACGACCGAATGTCGTCGATAAATAGAGACTTTCAATTGGACAACATATCCTAAATGAGCATGCATGTTATTTTTGGTAAATTAGCGCGTCACTATGGGATCTTTGCATTAAATGAATAAACATGCATATCCCATCTCCCTACAACTATTTTGGCCAGTGGCGTCTTTTTCTGTTTTGATGAAACAAGTGGAACGTCAAGTGGAAGACCAGTGTAATAGCCAGTCTAATAATACACCTCATGATAGCAGATTCACATAGTAAAAATATCCGAACGTATACCCATAATATAATCAATTTTATAACTTTTAAATTGTGCTTATATTAGCAAGTTAAAATAAAGTTTTAGAAACTTATTAATCTAGAGACGAAAATCTAGAGACAGGTAAGTCGTAAGCAACCGTGATCAAAACAAACAAACAGAAGGCAAAGAAGAAGAAAAGGATAACACTCAAATCAATGTATGTGTTTTTTCTAAAACAGATTTATAAACATTTATTCGGTTATTGAGTGACGAATGTTGTCCGGAATTCTTCTTGGGAGATTACATTTATAATTAGATCACCCTGTATCGTTAACAATTAATGTATATTCAAATAATTATATAATATTGCTATTAGTTCAAATATTAGCATAACCAATATTCATGCGTAATATCTTACATTAATCGCAACATTTGTACCTACCTTTGACGAAGGTCAAAAATGTTAAGAGTAAAAGGCAGCATTATGGTAAAAATCATAAATGGCGTACATGCTTGCAAAGTTATAAACGTTTTCCTAACTGGAAATTAGCATTTACCTACTCCAACCTGCATTTATCTACTCCAACAATGTTCAATAAAATCAACCCAAAAGCGATAACGAGAATTTTATGTTATCAACAATAGTTACCAATTTTGCATTTCCTTTCTGGCAGGTGACACAGAGCATCCTTCACCCCATATTATCGTGAAATACTTATAATTTTCACATAAAACACCTAAAAAAACTCAGTTGACTTACTTGTCTAATAAGTAAACGGTTATGATTTAGTGATTCCAATATTGATGCCTGCAATGCCTTTAATCCACGGCTGTGTCTCGAAATCTCGACTACGTGTACAGCCCTCAACCGTTTGATTTATCCTACAAATACGCAGTTTGGGTATCTGTATCTTCATTTTTTGCCTCGCCATTTCCTATGATAGCAATTTCATATAACCAAGTCCTTTAAATTTACATAATCATAAATAGCAAATAAACAATTACTACACAATATTTTAACCCATTACATAATGCGCAGAATTAGGCAGTGAACTAAAGTAGGGCAGTAAATTGATATATATTAATATATCAATATATTAATTAAAAAAAAGTAATTCGCGAATTTTAGGTCATCACCTCGGGTATACACAATTTTATTGTAGAACATTCTACCCAATTATTTAGATTGGTCCGTTTCCAGTTGGTGCCTGGAACGGAATTTATAAAAATAAGAATGTTAAATTTCAGAAGGGTACAAAATCTTTCTGGTCAAACTCAAGATTCCCGACCATTTTTTTCAATTGTTCCTTTTGTTTTTAAATATTTATTTACAACATAATTTTAAAGACTAATCTCTAAATGACAAATCCCATTTTGACATACTGAGTCTTAATACTCTATTTCCTGGCATTATTCCTCCATAAGAGGACAGAAGTTCTTCAAATATAACGGGTCAAAAAAAATGTTAAAACAAAAGGAAGAATTTTTCATTCTTTTAGCATTTAAAATACAACATAATAATCACGTGGGTTCAATAGCCAGCAAAAATATAAAATACTTGAAGTCAGAGTCAGGACGGTGTGGTCGACATAAGCTTTCTACGTAAATGGGGGGACAATCACTATCGTCTTCTTAAATAACAGGCATTCTTTTTTTCCCTTCAATTAATAATCTGAAAATATAAATAGCGTTAGAATAGATTCCCTAACAAAATTATACAGTATTGATTCAGCTCATTAACGAGCCCAATCAATACTAGTGACGATGACGACGACTCCTAATTTCACTTCATCCCATGTGCACCAATTTAGTCAAATTTGGAAGCAAAGATTTCGGGAATCTTTAACAAAAAACGTTCCGACAAAAATTATAGATTGACAGTTTAAAACTTCATTATCAAAACCCCCAAAGGGAACTACCACTATAATTTCGCTAAAAGTGAAATTCGTAACGTCCCTAGACTACAAAGACCAACGACATGATTTTCAACTAGAAGATAGGACAGCGACAATTCAAAATAAATTGCAAAATAAATCCAAAAATAAACAAAAAGCTGCAGGAACATTATACTCGTTATTATTGAAATATTTTATGTAGGGTTTATTATGAACAATACAGAAGATAGCGATACAATTGAACTCTTCTCGGAATACCCATGGAGTGTTTCCGAGATCACATATAATGATATAGAACAACACTCAGTAATAACACGTCAAGAATTATCCCACCCAACTTCAAAAAATTGCTCCCGCAATAAAAAAAACCACAAACCAGAAAAAAGATAATGTCTTAGAAAAACAAAGCGAAATCCAAGGCAACATTTCATATATGAAAATGCAAATGTTCACACTCTTCTCCGAATACAAGACATATTAATATTTCTCTCAAATAGAAAATTAGGCCCTTTAAAATTATTTTACATATATTCAATAGATCCCTAAATGAATAACTCTGCTTTTATTTTATCCTAAACGATTATGGCAAAACACAACACTGTTAAACACAATTTCGCCAATATTTCACTCCCGCCACGTAAATTTTTTTTTGTGTTGCTTGCCACTCGTAAACACAATGTATAGGCAAACCCTAATAATCACCAGGCTAGAAGTTTAAATTTCCAAAATATAATTCAAACAGACCCAAAATTTATTTTATATTCAACGCCTATTAATTGTAGATTGAAAAAGATAGTACCTAAAAGGGTAAAAGAAGGAAAACAATTATTCTAGAGATCTAACGAATAGTGCAAAATTATGTTAAAGGATACCAGCTTATCTTGCCACACATCAATAATCGTCCATTTAACGCAAAGCAGTAAAGACAAAGAGTGGTAAGGAGAAGGTGAAGGTCAAAATAAGTTGAAATAACTAATTAGCTCCACGACACCCAGACCACTCAGAAAAACTACCCAAAATTTCAGTGATCAAATTCCAATGTCACAAATTAATAATGATAGAGCTTAACAGATTTTAATATAAATTTTTACAAAGTAAGTTAAAACAAGTAAATAACTAGCATTTAACTTTGCAATTTGTCAAAGAGGAGGTCAATACGACTCTGCATTGATTCTGCTTGAACTCCCTTTGTACGAAGTATAATACAATCCGCCGTACATATTGATACTAAGTTACTCCTTTCGTTACCATTGTTATTCTTCTCACTTCTCTCGTCGCTACTCTTCCGGCTTCAATTCTACGCTTCCTTTCACCTTCAGTTCACTTCGTGTTTTTTCCAAAAAAATGTTCAATTTTCAAATTTTCTATTTTGAATTTTTGTAATTTTTCTAAAATGTTCTATTTTGAATTTTTGGAAATTTTGACATAATAAAGAAAATTATGTAAAATGTAAAATTTCCTATTTCCTTCGGTCCAAAAATCATGGATCATGGGCGCTCCTAAGTCTCCGTACTGCCATCCACCGTAGGTCTATTTAATTTTCCCACACCAATCCGTACGGCAATTTTGATTATGGCTTTTTTTCCTTTTTTCTAGCCGTTTGGTCAATTGGAAGCCTCCCAGAATTGGCCACTTATTCCAATCTGGGAGCTTACCATTAACCCCCCGTTTTCCCTCCTCCTGATTTTATACCGTGTTGCGCCCCATTTCTCACTCCCGCTTTAAGCTACCATTTATACATGCATTGGTGTCCAAATTGGACACCCGGAGAATATTTTTAAGAGAATGCTTTCTCTTTAGCACTTTAGTGTCCAAATTTTACAATTATGTGTACGGTAGAAAATAATATAAATTTACAAAAATAAAAATTACGGATAATTTACAAAAAATAAAAATTTTATATACATGGTTTCTTTCCGACCTTTTTTTCTATCCTGCATTCTTTCTTTGCTCCATCTGTCCTCCTTCGTTCATATCAATATAAACTGTGGCATTACTTCCTAAATTTAGAGTATCTAAATTATAGGCATAGCGGGTGTTGTATTTAACCTTCCTTCTGATCCTTAGAAAGGATTTTACCGGGTCGTTGGTCTGTCTACCCGCACGTAAAGGGCTAAAACAGAATTAATGCGATATCCGAACTGGCCTACTAATTTATGTTGACAATTTAAATACAAAGTATTTACTCGTTCAACTTCGCAAATATTTTCATGTTGAAATCTGTTTACTGCTATCACTAGTAATTCGTGACACATATTTAAACTTACATCCTGGAGTACTTGGGTATTTATTCTGGGTGGCCTGAGTTTCAGGACGTTAGCTAGTTATTTTACTACGCATTTGGAAATTTTGCATTAGTATCCTAATGCAAATGGCCTAACAAATAAATGCGAGTGGTTCGTTCTTATAAGTAGTGCTAAATATTCTCTAAAAGGCCTATTCGAGAAACAGTCAAAATATTACCATTTGATTAGTGTGTAAGAATTTGATTTACTAAACACATCATTAGAAACAGGATTAGAGTATGGTAGTCACTATAATTTATAATAAAATGTCATGTCAATTAACCACAACCTTCTGATTATTGTATGTTATTAAGCTCCACGTATATATTGTATAACCCACGAAAAATAAAATGACGCGATTGCTTGTGTTTGCTTTTCGCAAAGCACTGTGGTCGCGATGTAAATGACTAACACAAAGGTTTGTTATTTATTTTTTTGTTGAAAAAACGTGATTTTAACTCCTGGGGCATGGCACACCCCTGTTAATCTCTACCCAACCCCCTTGAAGTGGGAACTGATGGCTTAACCGGACTTAGTGAGCCTTATAGAGTTTGTTCATGCGGTTCCGAATCGGTTCTCAGAATATTCTAAATTATGTGGTGTCGTACAGTTAACCCCCTTCAATAAAAGCATCGAAATTATACTCCGATTATTTGGTCGGTTAAGTCATCAGTTCCCACTTCAAGGGGCAGGGGCGGCGAGATTGACAGGGTCTGTCATGCCCTGAGGAGTTAAAATCACGTTCTTTAAAAAAAAAATAACAAATCTTTACGTTAGTCATTTCCATCGCGAAAACCAAAGACAAGCAATCGCTTCATTTGAATGTTCGTGGGTTATACAATCACGTGCGTAAAGGTTAATAACATACAATAAACAGAAGGTTGTGGTTAATTTACATGACATTTTATAATAAATTATACTAACTACCATACGTTAATCCTGTTTCTAAGCCTGTGTTTAAATAAACCAAATGGTTACACACTAATCAAAGGTACTACTTTGACTGTCTCTCGAATCAGATATTTATAAATATTGTGAAATTTGATGGCAATTAGAATACAGAAGTTTGATTTCGGGAAGTATGTCCGATTGACTCGAAAGTTGGCTTATTTGACGCGCCATGGCTCGAGTTTCAGTTCTTCTCAAACGACCGATCCCGAATTCTTAACACGTGCCCTAGTTACAGCCCAAACATGGGATTTCTAAAGTACACAATTTGCAACAGAGGACAAAAATTACGAATTTTTACTTTTCTATTTTGTTATGACTACCAAAAGATGCTTAGATCCCAAAGTACGTTCACTAAAAATTCGACTCGAAACAACTGCGTAACAAATTAATTTCAGGACGGTCAAATTCAGTTTTGTCTATTTTTGAGCAACGTGAAATCCGAGGTCCTTAGCTTTAAAACACAGTGTTAAAATAGCAGCTAAAATTAACGTTTTTTTCAAAAAAGGTCTCTTTCATGTTCTATCTTTAGGGGGTCAGCTGTACGAGCCCGTGTAATTTTTGACATTATGAGAGCAGATTCAGAACCGTAAGAAAAAAGTCTATCAGACTCACTAAGTCTCGTTAACCAATTATTTCCCACTTGAAAGTGTAGTAAGGGGGGGCTTTTGACAGGGGTGTAATATATGGCAGTGTTGTATTCTTAAGCGGTTATTTTTATATGATCATTAATGTATTCATGCAGATTAAGCGATTGGGTTGATCTGAATTAGGCGTAAAAGTAGGGATGATAAATAACTTTCGTTCCAAGAATTCCAAAAATTGGATCGAAAATTTTGTATCATCCTTAATTTTACGTCTTTTTTATATCACTCAAGCTAGGTACATGTGTACTACAGTAAACTATTTGTGTCTACATTACTGCTCATGTAAATATAATATAAGTAACACACCCCTATACTCGAAACAACTGCGTAAACAGCAAAGTTCAGGACGGTCAAAGTCAATTTTATCCATTTTAGGCAATGTGAATTTTGAGGACCGTAGCTTAAAAACGAATAATCTGAATATATTTTAGATGCATGGATTGGATACCCTGGGGTCTACTTAGGCTAGTACAATTTAGATCGGGGAACTGCTATGCAATCATGAGTTAAAATTGATATTTTTTCAAAAAAAGGTTTTTCACGTTCTATCTTTAGGGGGTTGACTTTACGACACCGTGTAAATTTGCATATACATAGAACAGATTCGGAACCACAAGCAAAAACGTTAAGCTATCAGTTGCTACATGAAGGGGTGGGGGAGTCGGGTTAACTAGAGACTAATTTATTCGTGGATAATGAAACACGCCCTATCCAAATAGAGAAGGAAAAAAATTCGATATCCAAATGTATTATTAGACATTCATAACCTGGAACCATTTCATTGTTAATTCCAAGTTTTGAATTACACATTCATAATTATTAAGTTTCTACAATTTTAGAAACTGATTTAAATTTTCGGAATTCCAATTTTTATCATTAGGCCTGGAAGAGATCTGGATAAACACAATACTGATGGTAAAACCGGGACTCGGAAGACACCAATTAATAGTCGCGGTTATTCGAAAAGAGTTCGTCTAGAGCAGGAAGAAACTGTGCAAAAAAGTCACTTTAAACACAATAATTGTATTAATAAACGAACCTAAATCTGTAAAATTAAACGTAATTAACGAAAAATTATGTGCGAAAGTCTGTGTGTTCTGTTTAAGACATCAGCTACTATGTTTTTTGGTTTAATATTATTTTAAGAAGATATGTCAACAATTATTATTGTATTAGTAAACTTGAGAATTAAATAATGATCAATGACATTGACAACTTTGACTGGCTAGAGTTTCAAATTGTATGACAAATCAGAGCGTAGGAAATAAACCTACAACTGACCATTTTACCCTCACTACCGTAATATATATGGGTTGAATCGAAATGTCTATAATCGGTAGATAGAAATTCCAAGTTGAACCTTAGCCGTAGCTGATGTACAATAATGAACTTACTTGAGTACCATCGCAATAATTTCAGCCTCCATTTTCCGGATTCCCTTGAAAACATCTGCGTGCAGCGGATTGGACCACATAAACATTTCGTAGGCTTTGGAACAGACTTTTATAATATCTTCATCAAAATCGTAAACAGCACCCTGGACTTTGCCCGACCTCCAGTCCAGCGTATCCATCTTATGAAATATGTTTAGCAGATTACATTCATATAACTCGTTAGGTGTCAATTGTTTTTTCGTTTTTCGCGTTATATTTTTTTACTATTTAAGACAGCTCATACAGAAAAATAACTCTGCTGGTATACAAATTCGTTCCACGAGGTGGCGTCTTTGGGTAGAAATGGCTAATGGAAGTAGTCGGAAACTCAAACAACTATTTTAACTAATAGCCTGTCGAGACTTAGTGTCTTATAAAGTTTTCCCTCCCAGAATAAAGTTTTTACTCCCAGAATATGCAAAATTATAGGGCGTGTACAGTTAACCCCCCCCCTAAAGACAGAACGTTAAAAACACCAGTTTTTGCCAAAATAGACACCCTTGACTTTGACCCCCCCCCAGTATAACCCTATATCCCAAACCCTATTACACTTTTGTTTTCTTATTTCCTTACCTGATTCACCAGCAAAAATTTAGTAATAATGGCTCAAATAACAAATGCAGGAATGAACCAGTGTAATAGGGTTTGTGATATACAGCTATTTTGAGTCAAAATTTTAGTGAACATACGTTGGGATCTTGCCGGGTTTCCGCAACCGGGTTTCTGCAGAAGTGAAAAATTCGTAATTTTGTCACTTTTTGAAAATGTGTACCTTTTTTTTGTCCATTTTGGCCTATAACTGGGTCACGCGTTAAGAATTTGGGGTCAGTCCTTTGAGAGGAAGTGAAGCTTGAGTCATGACGCGTCGAATAAGCCCCCTTTCGAGCGGACATAGTTTACGAAATAACATTTTTGACTTAACTACATAACGGGTCTATGAGAAAATCTATCAAATACCCTTAAAATTTGATATGTCATAGGGTTTGGCTTCAGGATCAAAGTTTTACATCACCAAAAGTGCGCAAAATATATTCTTCTCAAGTTATAGTAATTTAAAATTACACAATATTTCACTTTTTAAAATTACCACAACTTGAGCAGAAACAATTGTACGCACTTCTGGTTTTTCACTGCTGCAGACTCTCGACCAAGATCCCTACGTTGAACAGCTGCAAATAGGGGTATACCAGGAGGGGGGGGTTAAAGTCTAGGGTGTCTATTTTGGCAATGTGAGTTTCGAGTCCATAGGTTTAAAACAAATAATCGCAGTATCTTTTCGATACTTTTATTGCATGCCCAGTGTCCTAATTAATGTAGCACGATTTAGTTCAGTGAGCTTCGATGCCCCTATCAGTTAAAATTAACGTTTTAAAAAAGGTCTTTTTCACCTTTTGGGGTTTTTTGGGGTGTAATTTTAGAGATTCTGAGAACCGAATCGGTACCGCAAGGAAAAACTCTATTAGTCACTAAGTCTCGTTAACCGATCAATTGCGCCATGGTCCGCAGTTTTGATACATGTGCGAGAGTGAACCTAAAAATGAAAAAATCTGTAAATTTCCGTCGATAATTTGATTAGGTTATCGACCAGGCCCTTTTTATCCGACCGATAAAAATATGTTTTGATTTAATCGTTTGGTAATTACACGAGAAGATTGGTGCTTTAGTCTGCTTGAATGTACTAGACATTAATTTGAATTGAGAATAAGAGTGAACCGACTTTAACAGTTAACCCGTATATGGAAGTAATATAAAACGACCTGTGCACAAAATGTCTAATTCTCGAAATGTGTATTATCACGAGTCAAACTTGACTCAAAGAGGTTCACAGGCGGGTTCACATAAAGTGTCTAATTTCTTCTACAACGGTTTTGTTTACTCTGTTTAAATATATTAATGAAACAACTTGTGCGGTGGAAAGTGATGCTCAACATACACATATTTTTTCTTATTTAACCCGTACGCTGCATTTGGTGCCGCTGGGCACCATCGACCACTAATTTGACCATAACTTCTGTTAGAGGGGTGCT
>SCLF01738428.1:0-13314 GCA_004367975.1 Mesochordaeus erythrocephalus | reverse complement strand
AAAATTGAATTTCTAAAGTGACATTTTCAAAAAGGGACAAAATCACGAATTTTTCACTTTTCGATTTTATTATAATTTAGAAAACATGCCAAAAATTCGTCACTTTTGAAAATGTCATTTTAGAAATTCAATTTTCGGGCTATAAGTAGGTCACGTGTTTATGTCCTTGTTTTCTATTATAGTTTTTAATTTCGGTAATACAATTTGATTATAATTTATAAGTCTCTATCTAAACTTTATATTATATAATGGTGTTATACTTTTATGTATTTTTTTGATATTATTTTCAATTGTGTTACATTTTAGCGATGTACATATGAAATGTTTAATTTATAAATAACATATAAATAAAAATTACAGTTCCACTTCGGGTCTGGTTGGTGCTAAACACAGCTCGTCCAACCAGGCGAGACACATTTTCTTGGTCGTTTACGGCCTCATAAATGAATCCCTCTCTAAATGAACTAATGTTAAATCCTACAGATTTCACACACTTCTCTTCCAACCAGACCAGATTTATTTACCTGGTCGGTTATGGCATCATAAATAAAAATAAAAAAGAGAAAACATTGTAATGATTTTAAAATGAAAGTCGATCAAGATACAGCTTCTGTAAGTATTGCCAAAATCTGGCATTATATCCCAAATTCCTCTATTTGTCGACGAAAATGACTTTTTTGGTAAAATGGTCATCTAATAAAAACATCTAAAATATGCTAAGATTATTTGTTCTAAAGCTATGGACCTCGAAATCATATTGTTCAAAAAAATTTCGAGGTCAATAGCACTAAAACAAATAATCTGAGCATATTTTAGATGCCAATTTAGTCCAACTTAGTTCGGTCAACTGCCATTGACCCAGGACTGTAAATTTATGTTTTTTTTAAAGGTCATTTTCATTGACAAATAGAGAGGATATGGAAGCAAAAATTTGTCAAGCTACTTTCGGAAAACCCAAAATTGGAAAGTTTATAAATTTTCCGAATGAATCTGAACTACTATTTGACCAGAATCAATCCGATGAAATTGAAAAAGCTATGGAGATAATTGGCTTCAATATTATTCCGAAGCTACATTTAGTAATCAGCATGTTAAAAATATTAATAAATTATTTCTAAATATTGGGTTTAAAGTATTCCGCATGGACTTAAATTCCGTAAACCTAATATCAACGCGCGTGGAATTTAAAGGCTCGCAATTGGCCTCTTCAAATCGGACATTTTTTTGCGTCGCGAGTGTATATATTTTTTACATTTAAATAAATACATAAAACAATCGATGACCGAATAGAGTCGAAGACCTTTATTCCAATTCACTTGTATTGTAAAGTAACAAAATGTACAGTGGGAATAATGAAAAATGATGGAAACAAATGAGGAAACCCACCCATAATAAAATAGTACAAAAGTTTTACGGACGAAGTAACCTGGCTCACCACAGTCTATGAAATATATTCATATATTTCCCATACGACTACCAGTTAGATTTTATGACTAAAAAAGGCTGCAGTAGCAAACCCACGGCTCAATTGGTTTGTAAATATCCCGGGGGTGTTGACAGTGCAGTCTTAACTCATGCTCCCCTTTCATGGATCATAACCTTTGCATATGAACTGATCAGTTTCGGACTGACTTATTGAGTCTAATAGAGTTTTTCCTTGCGGTTCCGAATCTGTTTCCAGTATGTACAAAATTATTCGTCGTCGTATAGTTAACCCCCTCTAAAGACAAAACGTGAGTCGAATATAGTTGACTTTGACCGCCCTGCAATATAGTTTTTACGCAGTTTTAGTGAACATACTTTGCGCTCTAGTCATGTTTTCTAAATCATAATAAAATCGAAAACTGAAAAATTCGTGATTTTGTCACTTTTTGAAAATATGTATATTTTTGGCCTATAACTGGGTCACGTGTTAAGAGTTTGGGGTCGGTCCGGTGCGAAAAATTGAAACTTGAGACAAACTTCACCAAATCACATTTTTGACTCGCACCACCCCCCATAACATAAAATTTGATATGTTATAGGGTTTGGCTTCACGAGCAAAGTTTTACCTTACCAAACGCGGGTACAATTGATTCTTCTCAAGTTATGGTATATTTAAAATTTCTCAATAGTGGCTTTTGGGGGTTAACTGTACGAAGGCGTTCAATGTTGGACATTCTAACAGATTCGGAACCGCAAGGAAAAACTCTATTAGACTCACTAAGTCTCGTTAAGCGATCAGTTGCGGACTGGAACCCTAGGGGTAGTTTTGATACATGTGTCTTGTGTACCCTATAGCTAATTTAGACTCATGACTTATCGCTAATAATGTTACATCTCGATATTTATTATTTTGTTGTTAAATAATGTCTATAAATGTTAGCTCAATAATTTACGAAATTAAAGTCTAAAGAATACAACACCCAGACTACAATTAATCTGAAAACATTTCAATGTCAGATTAGAAATAGCTAGTGGATAAACTGGTTATTTCTTATCCGGAAATGCTGGTCAACGCGTAGTTGAAGTTATTTGTTGATTAAAGTTTATCCCACGCAAAAATACTATGCGACTCCCAACTCCAAAGCATCAATTTCCGTTCATAGTTAGTTCTTTCCGTCTAAAAATAGTCGTAAAAGATGCGACGGGAAATTTGAGGGGAGTCCTAGGGTAACTCTGGCCTAGCTCTGCTCAGTTTCGAGTAAAACGCGAAAATTGTAGTATAGTATTGTTTTGGGCGGCAATTTTTGGCGAGCAGGTTAACTAGTTCCCGAATAAAAGTTGTTCAACTAGCGTAACGTGTATTAACTCTTTGGTTTGTGTATAAAAATCCAAGGCACTCAAAGGCGCAGTAGCAATTTTACAAAGGTTAAGGGAACAGAAGCATTTGCGACGACGACAGCTTTCCTAAGAAGCCGAATGTTCTGTTTCCTATCAAAGTTAAAAAAAAAGCTGTTCATCACGAGAACGTTGCCAAGCCGTATCGGATGTACTAGCTGTAGAATGATGCTGTTAAATATTTTCCAAGAAATTCAATGTAAATAATTTCATGTCAACGAGCTTATTTTCCAATAACGCCGGCAAATTAGCGGTAATCAGTTGATTATCAGATTTTATAAGATGTCCTGTTTTCTACCAGTAGTCCCGAAACTTGTTCCTTAGTGATACGGAGAAATTTGATCCATGTTTACGTGCATATTGAACGTGTCTATCTATGGAACATTCTATGAGTTTGAGCGAATTCTTTTTAGTGCCCATTATATCACATTTCCGTACCGCAAAAATGTTTACATCTTAGTCTATTTTCTGCTACGCGTCTTCTAGTTCCAAATGCAGTACGCCACCTGGTCTTCAGGTCATTCAAAAACAACATTTTTCAATTTCACTTTTGGATGAGAGTTGGTGCGCCAACATTCATTTCATCCATTTTGATTTATCAAATTGGCTTGCTTCTTTGTCATTATTCACCATTTGTCGTCAATCTGATATACTTATTTGACGTCCATCTTATTCCAAAGTCTGATTCATTGAATAGGTACAAGCGCTTTTGTATAAAATATCTCCTTATGCAGTTTGTCCGCTCCAAAATTGATTTATTAGTAAGGTTACTCGTTCTTGGAGTTGACTCCCATGTGTAAATCTACTCGAACAAATCACCGGACGTCCAAGTTTCTATGGGCTTATATTTGTCAATGCATATAACAATGCGATCGAATCGTGGGCAAAATTGTGCCCTTGTCCAACACTGTTATGTGCCGACATAGTTAGGAATTTATTGACATAAATGTCCCGAAAAATTGAACGCTTAAAAAGTGCGCATTCTAGGCCAATCATTCTGCATTCTGCAGGCCTAGTATCCACACAATAAAGCACGCGTGGTTTGCACACTTCTTGCCCATGAGTTCGATTTGCGCTGTTGGGTTAACTCAGTGAAAACAAAGAATAAGTTAGCTCATAACTAGTTAATCATACGTAGCACTCCCAATCTTACCAAGCCTGCTAATAGCTTACTACAACGCATAATCTTCACACTACCCAGATCCAAGACTCTAGATAATCACAAAGTGCCAAAAGACTAATGAACGATGCACATACTAAGTGCATCGATAAACTGTACTTCCTAGACCTGCAGATATCTGGATCCCTTGATACAGAAAAAAATATGTGAGGAAACCACCGCCGCGAAGAAAAAACTATTAACACATTTTAGCTGATCGTGCGTTACTTACGACTAGAAAACCCGATGTTTCGGTCCGAATTTATATTTGATCCAAGTCACATACAGTTATGATGAGAAATGGGTTGATCGTTCTGGAAACATATATGCGAGTCAACAAATTCAACCCAGAACACGTCCTGGAAGTTAAAATCAGAACGAACAATTCAGGCCAAAATATGCAAACAACAAATTTATCTACAGACAACGATCGTCAACAGAATTTCGCAATTAACCTGCCCAATGTGACTCAAAATATTAGTCACGCCCAGAAAACCAAACAAGTAAGTGGATTCGTCATATAAGATAATGCACCAATATCAATGAGATAACGATGACATAACGATGGGAATAAATAGCGAAAAATGTACTTGACCTGAGAAATGTACATCATTATGAATGACAGAAAGAATACACTACAACAAATCACAGAGAAGGCACAGAATAAAATCATATAAAGAGCGCTGAGAAACTTAAACCATAAACAAGATACCGACAGCAAGCAGTGCCGAAATGAAAGACAAACAAACTTAGCAAAACAAGCAATGAATACAGCTTCCAACAAGCAAACACACGGGCAATATAAAACGAATACCATAAGGTTCAGTCACATGCAGCAGACCACGTTATAAACAGCAGGAAGACGACCGATTCATATAAAGGTTTTACACCATTTACTTTCTTTCAAAAACTTCAATATAGTAAGCTAAATATCGAAAACAAAAGGTATCGAGGAATGTATTTGTTTGTTTAAAGGTGAACCGCAAAAGATATGCATTATGACTGATTATTTTTTCATGGATGACCAACATAAAAATACAAATCGTATCGGCAGAAACCATACATAGTTGTCACTAAGAAATATAAAGGGATAAAATCCTTCTGGGTGTAAACAACCGATAGAGGCTGGAGCAAATCAGTCCTAGTCGACCAAATAACGAAGCATCATAACTAAATCTTTGGGTCTCCCAAGACAACAACTATTATGTATCGAATAATCACTCACCATTTTATATATATACATACAGCTCACGCACATATAACAGCGTATGATAATAATAATAAAATAGCGAAAAGTATATATTCAAACTTATATACAGAAACAAATATATAATCCATTTTGTTACGTAAAAAACAATCATATCCTGCTCCTTTTGTCCTGTATTCCTAGTGTTTACATACTATATTGTGTTGTGAACATTTATGCAGTAAATTCAAGAATAAACAAAAGGAGATACAACTTAAAGAAAATAAATAAAACAAAATAAGAAAACAAAAAAAACATTTGTCTATTTGCTAGTTTGCTCATATATGCACTTGCATCGTATATTCATTTATACTGCTTTGTAAATAATGTCCAACATGCATCGATGGAGAAGAAAGCAATTAAGGCCCCAGAACGCTCTAAATGAAGAGAATATGGTAACCAATCCCATCAACGGGGTGAGAAATTTCATAACATGCCAAAAAGGTATCATCACTCTAACAATGACCGCAGTCGATAACAAGTGAGAAAAACCGTAAACAAAGAAATCAGAGGACACGACAATGATGCGCGTATGAAATGACAAGTCAATAGTGTCCTAGGAAACCGCGATTCGCCAGAAAAACCTAACAAGCGATCTCGTTCAACATTTGAGCGAATTCCTGTCATCGTCAAGACACGAACGAACGAGCGACACGTCCAATACAAACAAAACGTAAATCCAATAGCGACGATGCGAAATGTGTAGGGTCTCCATCCCTGGCTCTTTCCCAATGACAAAAGAACACACGTAACACCACTTAACGCTACATTTGCAACTTCCTCCAAAAACTCATTTTTCAAACCTTTTAAAATCACACATAACGGTAAAACGTGTTATATAACAGAGGTTAGGAAATTGCTGAGACAGAGATTCGAATCGTATATAAATCATATATTTCAACGTAATGCTCCTGACACATCCATGCCTTATGAATCATGTTCATTCTTCATTACATGGCCTATTGTTAACGCACTATTTTGACATCATCTTGATGATATTACTAATGTGTCCCTATGCACTAATTAGTTTTATTAATGTAGTTATATTAATATACGTATGTATATTTCTTCACACAGCCATAGTTGACCATATTTAGAATCATCCAGATCAGGTACTTCTATCTGTCCACTTAGTTATAATATATTTTACTGTTCTTCTGACAATCACTTGCACTCATCTAAGAACTAAGAACTAAGAACATTATTTTGCTGTAGAACCAATGAGCAGTCATTGGCTATTGTATTTTTCGTGTTACATGTATTTATTTATTTCATATGCTTACTTAAGCATATTTTCCAACAACTGCCCTAGTAAGCAACTTTTAACACATTCCTACTTGGTGCATTAATGGATTAAACCTTGTCGTTAAATCCCACATCGATAAGCTAATGATGATCTGCTATGCATGAATCCTACCCTTTATCAGCACCGCTCTCGGCAGCTGACGAGAAACTAATGCATTCCCGCAATCAGTGAATGATGTTACTGCGGACTGTAATGTCATGTAGCATCAGGATTTATTCATTATCTACCACTTCCTGAACGTACTAGTATATTATGAATTTACTCACAATGATTAACCGCTCTGTGTGTCCATTAAAAATGCTTCTTAATTCTGTCATTGTATATTTTTCTCTATCTCCCTTTTTGCTCTCTCATGCTCTATATATACCGTTTTCAAGGTAGGAACACTGAGGTATAGCCTTCGATAATGCTCAGTGTTCCATTTATATATATATATACTATAATCATGTTTCTCTGTAACTATCTGATTATTTCTTTTAAAATATTGAAAAATCATTTCGTCTGCTCTCGTGTTCGGTTCAAGATGTCATAATGGATTATTTTGGTTGGATTGTTGGTGTTATTTAAAACCTATGCTTTTTATTCACATCTCCAATGCGTTATTCGCCAAGTAACTATGCAATTGTCAATTTTACATTTCACGCCGCCCTTCCTCTATGTATCTATATATATATCCGTGTCCATTTGTACTCAAATAGGATACATCTAGATAAGCATAGCCCACTATTTACGACTACTGCTGGACCGAAAGTCTTATAAGAATAGAATACAAACTTGAAATTGTGTGACTAGAATTCAACGCCATGATGAAATTAAATCGGAAATGGCCAGAACATATAGTAGTGAATATGAGAATATTTAGTTCGTGCCACCTTTGTCTATAGATACGCATGACCTGTGATTGGGCTGTATCTTTAGTCAGAGTTGTACTACATTGAATTACAACTATAACCAAAACTTCCACATTTTTTGCATGAAAAAACTTTTAATATACAAATATTCTCAAAACTATAATTTAAATCGAAACCTGAAAGCCCTGCCACGCGCGTTTTTTTAACAAACATTTTATGCGTATGTAAATATGAATTTTCATCTTTGTGTAAAGTAGATTTTGGCGAGAAAATTTTATATACTTAAAATTGTTTTCGATAACGTTGTGGTTATAACCATACATACAAATACTTCCAACCTATTTTCGGTTTAATCGGGCTTAGGTCTACTTATTGACAGAAATGACTAAACTAAAGCTTTTCGTTTCTACTCATGGAGAGAGCTTGTCGTTAATATTCAGGGTCATATTCACGGATACTGAAGTTATGGCGATTTACAAATTGGCAAAATTGGTGAGTTTTCGAGATATGAAGTAGCAAATAATTTTGCGCTGGCATTGCCTCTCGTATATAACCACATATCGTTATGACGCCTGAATGCTAGTTAAAGAGACGCAAGTCGAGGAATTCCCGCTCTACTGGTTATGGATAAATTTAAATGATTGATTGCAAACCGTGCGTCGTTCCTTAAGGGAGTTTGTGCTTCCGTGCTTAACGGAAGCCGGGTTACAAGAAACTGAATTTGGACAGAACAATTAGCTACAGCGAAGACAGTGGTGTGGAAGAAAGTTTGATTCCCATTAAGGGTAAAAGGTGCATAACCAACGACCCTAAATCGGGAATCCTTCCAAGTCCCTCATTTGGCTTGGTAATTTTCTCACCGAGAAGTTGAATTGAAGGACAAATGCCTGCCCCGTATGGAAAAATCAGGGTCTTTCATCGAGGTTAGTATTTGAAGACCGAGCGGTCCATAACTTGTCCCGAAGAACCGAAAGACTAATCTTTAGTGTTGTTGAAACGGTCGACTGTAAACGAAATTCCGCGCTGTAATTGGTGATAATGGTTCGGACTGGTCCCTGGGTTAATAGAAGGCCTATATAAACAACGAAAAAACGGAACATCACTAATTTGTGTTGATGTTATATTATAATCGTGTTGATCGTTAGTAATACAAGTATGCCAATAGGAACCCAACAGATAATATCAACCCTTTCAATAAGCGAATACATAATTATTATAAACTATAATTGTAGATGATATACATGTTGGAGTAGATGAAGATTATTATTCACGCCACTCGTAATAGTTAGAAAACAATTTTATAAGATATCCATTTGAAACGACTTCAAAAGTAAGCTTAGTTGTTCAGATGAAATAATCGACCTACGAATTGGGTTGTCTTCCATCTACTTAAATGTCCAATAGTATGACAGACCTTTGTTCTGATTGAACCGACTTTACTACGATATAGTTTCTTTTGAAGGTTAGTTTAAGAGTGTAATTTATGACCAGTGCATATCCTGCTTGCGGATTTACAGCATATACATAGCATACCCATAAGCTCTTTTAACTGAAAGACATCTGTTAAATAAATCATTGTCAGTCATTTGTTATTTATGTGTCAGTCAGTGAAAACAGTATTTAAAATGGAACTTTGTGTCGCTCAGAAATCTTCTTCAGAAAGTGACGATGCGATCCAAACAGATCCTGATCGCGAAGCTCAGCCCAACAAGCCGATCCGGTTATATTATTTAAGTCAGCCAGTATTCCTTCGGAATCATGGAAATCGATTGCTGTAGTTTCAATCCATGCATTGTCTGTATTACGAGCATCATCAGCTGCCCCCTTAAATGACATGTAATATCCTAAGTATTTGAAATGAGATCAGATCCTATATTTAACCTCACTATCCATATATCAAGAATGGGAGCGCTATATAGCCCGGGAAGACGACTGACAACTAAGCGGTCAGCGTACAAAAAGTTTGTACAGATTTTGGGCACATTTAGTTGATTTAGCGTAATATTTTGAAAATAAAAATACCGGTAGATCGACAATAGCGTAGTAGTTATTCGTGTGAAATTTAAAACAATGCAACACGCCTGTCAAAACTGACCCTCCCTTCAAGTGGGAAGTGTACCTGCGGCTTTATCGGCATTAAGGCCTCCCGTCTAGATAATTAAAATACGAGTGTAAACGCACACTTGACAGACGGGAGACTTTATGGATGGACGCATGTTAATCGTGGCGTATAGTTCCAACGCCTAGCCATAATTAAAAGTCATCCAAGTAGTATATATACTTGGATGAGTTCCTCATTATGGCAGTTAAAATAGAGACCATTTTCTGATAAAAAAACAAGTTTATTATTTTTTAATAAATATATATTAAAAAGAGATTCGCCCGCCTCATTACCTATGTACAGAAGTAATCGGTTACCGATTAGTGAATCTAACGAACTAAATTGTACTAGATTAAGTAGACCACAGGGCATTCAATAAAAATATCAAAAACATACTCAGTTTATTTATTTTATCTTAGCCTTTGGGATCTTAGCAGTTTTTCAAAATCATAACAAAATAGAAAAGTCTAAATTCGTGATTTTTATCATTTGTTGAAAATTGTGTACTTTAGAAATCCCATTTTGGGCTATAAATAGGCAACGTGTTAAGAATCCGGGGTCGGTTATTTGAGAAGAATGGAAGCTGGGGTCATGATGCGTCGAATAAGCCCACATTCGAGCCAATCGGACATACTTCCCGAAACACACATTTTTGACTTATAGTGACTATAACTACATAACGGGTTATAAATGTAGGTGTCCAATTTCGGAAATTCTGAAATATTGTGGGATTTTATGGAAATTAGAATACAAAAGCTTGATTGCGAGAAGTATGTCCGATTGGCTCGACATTGGGCTTATTCAACGCGTCATGACTCCAACTTCAATTATTCTCATCGAACCGACCCCGAATTCTTAACACGTGACCAAATGACAAAAATCACGAATTTTCACTTTTCTATTTTGTTATGATTTAGAAAACATGTAAAGATCCCAAAGTATGTTCGCTAAAAATTCGACTCGAAACAACTACCTAAAAAACAAACTTCATGACGGTCAATTAAATTTTGTTCATTTTTGGACCAATGTGACTTTCGAGGTCCATGGTTTTAAAACAAATCTTGGACTATGTCGTTGATACTTTTATTGTATGCCTTGGGATCTACTTAATCTAGTAGAATTTAGTTCATTGAGCTGCCATGCCCCCAGGGGCTAAAATTAATGTTTCTTTTCAAAACATGGTATTTTTAATGTTCTATCTTTAGGGGTTAACTGTACGACGCCGTGTAATTTTGGACATTCTGAGAACAGATTCAGAACCGCAAGAAAAAACTATCAGGCTCACCACGTCTCGTTAACCGATCAGTTCCCACTTGAAGGGGTAGATGGGGGCAGTTTTGACACATGTGACTGAATTTGGTCTTCCTCTACACAACTCGAAGAAATGTTTGCGTAACGGCTACTTAATTAAAATTCGGGTACAACTAGTTTGAAGGCCTGTACGCATGGCATTACCTGATAAATTATATCTCCTTTTGAATACTGGAAGAACTTTTGGAATTTAGTAAGCATAGCAGTATGGTTCTCCGACTTCTATTGGTCATAAGCAAATAGAACGGCCTATGGTAGCAATTTAGATTACTTCAGCCCTCTTGTAAAAGATAAAGCGCCGTTTTTTTTGGCACAAAAATGGCCACATGTTGTGATGCTTGGCCCCCGGAAGCTAGAATTTAAATTGGTCATAGAAAAATTATCCGTGATACCAGCCAAAAACTGTAATTCGTAATATTTCTCTTGTGTTAAGGTATTCCACTTTTAATGTTATTTTTTGAGCTAGAAGCCAGAATTATAGCTGGGTTGGTCCATTTTCGAAATAATAATTTAAATTATTGAAGAATTCAAATATATTTCTCAATCATATATCACCTCAATTTAGCGTCTAAATAATTCGGGAGTTTGACGACTGCAGACCTGGTACGCTAACCACCGCCATCGTTGTTTTTAACAGAAAATCTTTATTTTTAGGTCGTTTAAGAAAGTGTAATTAACAATATATTTCATTCTATCGTACAGTACGGCCATTTAATTTTAACATAATGTCCGTAGGACAAGGATATGAGCTTTCCGCTCAGTTCTAATAAATGTGTACAACGAATTTTCGATGCAAATTTCGATCTTGTGAATTCCGACTAAGTCCGCCCACCGAAATAAATCTCCAATGTAATGTTTGCACTTAACAATAAGTATGTTCACCTTCAACGTACTAACCACAACAAGATGTTATCCGAGATGTATGGGATTGACCTACCGCTCCAGAAATTATCTATCTCCTATTTTCAGTTACTGAGTAAAATTATAGTAATGCTTAGGTCTGCTAAAAACGGCGCAGTATAGCTTGTTCGAAAGACAGTCAAAATAAATATAAACAAGATAAATATATGCATCCAATTGTAGGTTAGTCCTAGGGTTAATTTATACTGTTTACTTGTTAAAATAGGTAGTTCTTGATCCATTGAATCAATATTTAATCATATTAATGTCTAGACTTCATTTAACCGCGACCTTAGTTAATTTATTTAACCTGCGAAGATCTATAGTAAACAATAATGTCATAAAGAAATTTAATTGTATGAGATACATTTGTATCGTCAAGTTTAATAAATTAATGCGTTATATAAACATGGCCTTAATTGAATTGAATTTATTTGTACCCAACAATTCGTCCACCATGCTCGACATCATTAATAAACACGATTATACATGATGGTATGATAAATATTATAATTTATTATGTCTATAATTAATTAACTATCCAGATTAATTAATTAAGTGACTAAATTACGTTATACGTTTTACACGATTTAAGGCAATGAGTTAGTTCATTGTAGTAATCATAAATGATAATAATGTTTAATCATGTTTAATCGTGTTTATTAGCGATGTCGAGCACGGTGGACCAGATTTTGAGACGGAACTCTGCTTTTAATACGCGATAAAACAAAATTCAAATAACTTTATGACAATGGATCAAAAACTACCCATTTTAACAATTAAACAGTATAAATTTAACCTAGGACTAACCTACAATTGAATATATATATATATATTTATCTTGTTTATATTTAGTTGACTGTCCCTCGAACAAGCTTTACTGGGCAATTTTTAGCAGACCGAACCATTACTATAGTTTTACTCGGTAACTGAAAATAAGATATAGTCATTAATGATGTCGTCGAACGGGACTATCACACAAAGAATAAATATCGTCAATTTTAACTTTCTATAATCCAATATGATCAACTATTGTTTGTGAAATCAAGCAATTCTAGCCCTAATAAAAAGCTGTCAATTAGAATCTGCCGCACAAAGCTAATTTTGCCCAATTTAACAACCCATTTATTTTTATATTTTGGAAAAATCGAAAAGGTAAGCAAATCGAAACGGTTTCTTATAAATAGCGCAGTTAGAATCTAACACAAGCGAGATATTAGGGTTATCTCCAATCTAACAACCCCTTCATGCTTATTTAATAGTTTGATTTTTTTATTAAAAAACCAAGTGTTTTTCGAGCATAATTGGGTTGTTAAATTGGAGATAATCCTAATATGTTGCGTGTGTTAGATTAGAATTGCGCTATTTATAAGGAGCCGTTGCGCTTTTTGACATTTTTGATGTTTTACCAATTTTCCATAATGTAAAGGTACAGTTGTTAAATTGGAGAAAAATTACGTTAGCCTGTCAGATTCTAATTGCGAGCTGTTTATTAAGATCAGAATTACTTTATTGTATAATCAATAATTGATCATGTTGGATTATAGAGTTAAAACGAGTAAAATTGTCCAACATCATTTATGGTTATATAGATAATTTCTGGAGCGGTAAGCCAGTCTT
>SCLF01738317.1:0-13318 GCA_004367975.1 Mesochordaeus erythrocephalus | reverse complement strand
GACCAATCAGAATCGGTTTTGAGTCACCCACACCTCACATACAAGCTTCACATAACCAATCAGAGTTTATAGCGATTCGGGTCATTTTTGGGTCTTTTATTCATATAAGTATGTATATTTTCGCCTAGACAATATATTACCATTACATGACCGCACTGTACAGATAGAACGAGATATACTGTTTATTAAACATTTTTGATCGGCGTAAAAATAACTCCCAAATGACTTAACCATGACTTAACCATGACACACTTTTGTCGGCTGGATTATATTCAAAAAATTTATAGATTTTATCAAATCTTGGATTCTACTTAATACCCCATTGTTTATCATTAAAAAAATCACTATTTGCTAATCGAGCTAAAATAAACATTAATAAATATTTTTATTGCTTTTTGGGGTTCTTACCTTTTTTGGTCACCATATTGCTAATGGTGGCCTTGCTGGCTGCTTGCGTCTCTTGTTGTATCTATTTGACTGCTGAGGCAACGGCGGTTAATGCGGAGGTTTGGGCGGCGTCTCTTGTCAAACAAGGGTTTGTTTTTTGATGTTTTATTTATTCAAATAATAACTGAGTTTATGATGCGCTGCATCGAGTATATGTACTGTGATTGATGCATACGCAAGGGGCAGAAGGAAGTGGAGAGAGTGTTGGAGACCGAGTGGAGCGCCATGGCGTGTGGATGGTGAACGTGCCGAAATCCGGTTGCCAGAGGTTTAGTGGAACCGGGTATAATTATTTGTAGCGTGCAATCTTGATGATTGATCACCCTACGTGGCTGTGAATAATACCCTTGTATTTGGCGTAACCACCAATTATTTTATTCTATTTCCTATTTTTTAATTAATAGCCGCCTCCCATAATGTATGATTGCTCGCTCGGCTTTGAACTAATTTTTAGTTCTATTTTTTTAATAATGATGGATGGATAATCCGGTACAATTCTCGGTGGTGTCAAGAGATACAGTGGAGAGGAAAGAGGGAGAGCGAAACCTACTTAGTTTCGCTCGAGCAAGCTCATTGCAGGTCCTTCTTCTGTTGCTGGTTGTCCCGTCCATCATAGCTGCACCTTCGTTTATTTCTTCGTCAACCGTCACATCCATCACCATTGAATCTTCTTTTATTTCTTCGTCCGCTGTCCCACCCATCATAATTGTTGTATTTTCCGTTGCTTATTATAATTATATATCATTTTATAATTATACTTGCATAGTACTCTAGATACTCTGAAGTACGTTATTCGTCTTGGTGCAATTTATTTTACGTTTAGGAGACGATTGCGTATACAAATTGGTCGCGCACTTTAATTGTAAATTATCTGATATAAAATGCCTAGTAGAAAAAAGGTCTGATAGGAAATGGTCTGATATGCAAATGTCCAATGGAAAATTATCTCATAGAAAATTTAATGATAGGAAAATGCCCTCTATTTTTCCTCTTTGTCCTTAGTCATGGATATATAAACCGTTTATTGAGCGCACATTAGATTAATTGTTCATCGCTTTTAAAAGCCCCTAAATTGCTCATTATTTTTAGATCCGTTATGAAGCGTTGCACGTTTTCTTGGTCATTGATTTTCCAAGCTGGTACTGCGATATTTATTTTATAGTTGTTACTATGGGGTTACCTACTATAGACATGATTAAATATACACTTTTTGTCCAACTAACATTCCACTGTTCTTTATTAATTTTTTTTGTTGAAACACAGTTATTTTGTAACCACAGCCGCATATCTGCGATGAATGTGATTTTCTTGCATTTTTCACTGCCATTGCGACCTTATCCGGATCGCAATCCTGTATGTGTGCACACCACCTATTCATATACTTTATTCTCGCTCAATTAGGTCTCTGCTCAGGTTATACTATTAGTTTATCGCATGCTTATTTTGATTTCTAAGCTTGGTATTAGACCTGCATTAGGCTTTAGGTGTTCATAGATTACAAGCTATTTTCGTTTTTTAATACACTAATTTTGTTTTAATTCTGCATTATAAGTTGCAATTAATTGTTTATCCTCAATAAACCATTAACTGGATTGTCTCCGTAGACTTGCCTACTCATAGTTATCTTTGTTATTGTTTACTTACTTATTACGCTTCAGTTAGGCTTATTTTAAATCATTTACAAATTTTCTCAATTTACTTTGTTTATAGTGATATGAATGGGAAAGTGAAGAAAGATAGGAAGGAAAAGAACGAAGCAGAAAGTGAATAAGATAGGAAGGAGTAGAAACTGATAGGGTGCGCGATTGGTCTGATTACTTGTATTGGCTAAAGAGACACGTAACCCGTGTTTCTTTGGCGCAATCGGTAGCACGTTCAACTAGAAATTGAAAGAATGCGAGTGCGGGTTTCGTGGAAGGCACTAGTTTTCGGAATTTAATAATTACGCACCGTATCAATAGCATTATCCTAATTTTTAATTCTTGTATACTTGAGCTAGATTTCAAGCTAAGAGTTTGCTTGCACAATTTAAACTAATGATTAAAATGATTTATTATGAATTCTGTTTACTCGTAGGTGTCTTTTAAAAACGTTTGAACTATTTTCTACGCTGTTTTCGCTTTATTCGAATAAAATCTAATTTGCTAACTTTTATTTTTGGAGAAACATATAAATGGCAGAATAGTTTTTCAATTAAAACGATTTATTTCGGATTATTCGCGTTTAAAAACTTAATTGTGAACGTTCAGCAGCGTTTAAAATTTATGTAGCTCATGTTATTCGCGTTTTGAAACTACATTATCAGTTTATTAGTGATTAGAACATTTAATTTCTGTATATGTTTGCTTTGTTTCATTCATGTCTGCGAAGTTTATTTACCTTGAAAATTGTACTTCGAAAATTAATGTATTGTCATTAATTAGCGCTCGAAAAATAATTACTACATATGTTGACCAAAAATTATTTCCAGATGATTTAAAAAAGGTGTGTACGTTTGATACTAATTTAAAAGATATTGTTTTATTTAATAATTTATAAATATTTTTTAGAACTTTTTCACGCTTACAAAATTAACATTTTGATTTTACTAATGATTTAAATATTTTTTAAGTATAATTACCGTTTTTAAGAACTTTTATGCGTTTATTTCCGGTTTGGAATTATTTTTCTAAACATTCTTACCCGTTTTTACCAAGTTTTGTCTATTTATTTCCGGTTAAATATTAGTCTTTTAGCATTTATACGCATTTAACATTTTATTTCACATCTTTCTAGACCAACTTATTTGGACATTGGAAAATGCGTTTACATTTTTTACACTACTTGGTTTTTTACCGTTTAAAAAAATAGCATGTTAATTTCCGCTTGAAAAATACTCTCTTTGTCATTTGTACGTGTTCAAGAATTACAATATTTGGTTTATTAGGGTTTTTAACTGTATATCATTATTTATGAGCTTTTAAACAAAATCATATTTGTAGTTTTACTACAGATTTTTATTCATTTTAACCATTAATTTTGACGTTTAAAAATTCATAAAATTCGCAAATTCGCATCTGAAAAATATTTTACCCTTTTTTTGCTTAACGGAATGCTATAAACTGTTTGTTTTATATATGTTTACGCTTAAAAATGTAAATATTTGATTTTTGGACCATAAAATTACGTATTTTTCGCTTAAAACATGTTCTCATTTTCTCTGCCAGCCACTATGTAGGCGTTTACCTTCCATATTGTTATGCTCCACGATTGCACCAGTTGCGAGCAAGCAACAGGCTCTAGTGGCAAGTCATAATTCTGACCTGTATTCATATTCCGCTGTTAGGGTTCCACTGGTTAATGCATTATCGTCTGAAATCTCACCGCCATTCTCCCGCCTCTATTTACCATACCTCTTAGTTTGCTATTTGACTGCTTTTTATGATAAATCCAAAAACCTCTTGTTTTTGTCTCGGTTATTTATTACTATATTTGTCAACTCACTTTTTCCAAGACGGGGTGAGCAGTAAGTCAAATGGCTATTTGACTATTGGACAAAGGAGTTCATTAACTCCCAAGCGCTGTATGTATTTGAATAACATTGGAAGAGATCAATTAGGTAGGATGTAATATGGAAGCTTCAAGAAATAAATCGTTACATCATTGGATCGCCCCGTGAGTGAACTTGCTTTTCGATGATAACTATGTCAATAAGTTTACTTGTCGCTTTCTTTATTGGTTCCGTTTGAGATGGTGGAATTTAAGTTCCAGTGGTTGTGGGTCCCATTATTCCAGTCCATAGTATATTCATATTTAGCAAACCCACTGCTTTATTTAATATGACAAAACGTCCTTGTTCTCAATGATATTTGTTGTAAGTGTGTTTTTCTGTTTGACTAAGTGATCCGTATTTGAACTCTTTTACGTTTAGCTAGTGCAATTCTAGCGATTTCTGTAACAGTTTTCCCTTTCTGTATCTAGTACTGTTGCTCGCCATCACTCATGTCGGAAGTAAGCTTTAGTAACTGGCAGTGACTTGTTCCCATTACAACGTCTGCAGCCTATTCATAGATTCCTAAGGGGGTACCTGCCTTCACTTCAAACTCGTTTATAGAATTATTGGTTATTTGTATAAAGATGTTAATATGATCGGCTGAGATATCGGGTATATTTATTCGGAGTTCTACTGTATCTTGGTACAGATTTAATATTATATATTTGCGTAACGTTTTGTCGGAAACATAGCATTTGTTTTTCATACTAGTGTAACTTAATATTGTTCTATTCTCATAGGCATACAATTTACTCGGGTTAACCCCATTTTCGCTGGGCTTAATATGTCCATTTTTTGATTTATTTAAGTGTGCATTAAATCTAAACCTAGAAATTGTGTTGTTTCGAAATCGGAGTTTTATATCTACGATTGCTATTTTCTGATATAACAGTTAGGGTTGATCCTGAAGCGAATGAAATTGCGAATTTATTATGTGGAGTGATGACACTCTGTGTAATTCTGTTTGACTCGCATATATAACTTACTAGGTATGACGACCAACTTCATATGTCGATTAAATATCGTTAGGTTTTGGATAAACTTTTGGGTTTTTTAGGGGTATGGTAAATTGTGGTCCTTTATTATTGCTATAATTGTAGTCATTATGATTGCTATAGTTGATGTTAATTGTGTTAAATGGGAAATATTGTCTATTGATGTCGTACTGTTCACAGCGTCGTAGTGGTTGATTTCTGTGTACGGTACTACGTCGGTTTTCTTAATGTTGGTTGCTGAACCGTACTTGGTTTGGTTTACTTACTCGGAATATTCTTTGTTGGTCAGTTTTTTCGTAATTTTCGGTTCTTTCATGGATTACACATGTGTAATTCTTATAGTTTATGACAGGATCCATGTCGTCTTAATAACTTCGGCCCTTGTTCTGATACTTTTCCTATTGCTTGGGTAGTTTCCCTTTATTTCTTAGTATGTTTGTGGGTAATTGTACTTGTTCTGTGCTACGTATCGTATTAGATGTCTTTGATAACCGAGTTGTGGTGTGGAAAATCACGATAACGTTTGGGAATCATTTGAACTTTAACAAGTTGCTAAATATGAACACAAATTACCCAAGTGTGACGTCAGGTTTTTGTATGATAAAACGGAACTGTGAATCCGACCTTGCCCTTGAGACCCGTCGGTAACAATATTTTATACGACTCGGCCTTCCTGTCTCCACAGCCACGGCAAGGCCACTCCTTGAACTACTCCTTATAACACTCCCTGAATGAGCAGAGAATGGCAGTGTCACAGTTTCTAGAAGTCATAAGGGTGTTTGTAGACTGACACTCGGGAATTGGATATATATACTGTAGTGAGCGACAAAGAGTTGAAGGATAGAGTCAAACAAGCAAATACATTAAATGTGGCTCAATAAAGGAACGAACCCATGTCCCGTTAAGCACGAAGTTTATACCTAAATACCTAGTTGAATATACTGATATAGAGGATATTGGCAAACTTGTAATGTATCTAGAAAGTTACGGAAATTATATTTCTGGGGAGTAATTAAAATTTTACGGCATTTTTATAATAGAAACTGATAAACCTAAATTGAACTAGCTCTGAATCTGGTTTAAAAGTCGGTAAAATAAGTGACACGAGATATAGGACCCATCACACGGAAACCTATAACGTTTATAAGGAGGTTTTTTACACTAATACCTGAAAGAAAAACTGAGCTAAATAAAACTCTAGGTTCAACCGAAATTTTTTTTAAGAGGGAGTACGATCAATTTTTAAGTAGGACTATCGTTGAAAAGGTCATAAAAGAAGAAAACATTTCGGATATAGGAAGAACAGATGCAAGTCAGTTTGCCAAAACCGGTTTTTAATGCGGCCGTTGCTAGGATAGACAGCAGAATTGAAGTGCCAGTTTGGCACAACGCTGTTGATCTGCAACAATAAGGGCAAAACGTCGATTTATATATACACGATTTAAACAGGGCAAGAGACTTGCAGTTGTTTAAAACGGAAGAATTGTTAATTTGTACGTCCATTAGCAGTTCTAATAAAACATATCCGTTTTCAGAAATCCCGAAAGAGGCTCAAAAAGAAATTGATAAGTTTACAGATTTCTTGAGAGATGCATACGGGCAGTCTTTAATAGAAAGGAGAGGAGTCTACAATCTATTTTACAAAAACTAGGCGAGAGTCTATATAGTTATCTGAGTCGTATCGTGACACTATATTACCAAAGTAGAGATGAGGTAGTAAAAACGCTACCCGAAGCCAATGAAGTCCAAACCACGGTCAGAATGAAGCTGACAGCATACATTTTGTGGACCTTCCCCTAAGAGGTCAAGGAGGAGCCAGATGCTATTGGGCAGAAAAGCAGGACGCAGTCAACATCATACCATGTGGATGATCGAAACCAAAAATTACATGCATAACTGGAGCAACATTAATTAAGCTGGAGTGAAGTAAAGGTCTTGTTTTTTTTCCCTACCACGTTATCGTAGTTGTAATTTCTGTCTTGTCTATGTGTTTTGCTGCTGTAGTTTTCTACGTATTGGCTTGCTTTCCGGCATCGAGTATCACCACAGTCCGCTATTGAATGACCTATTACTTTGCAGTACTTGCCGTCCGTTTTTTTTTTCATTTCTATTATGTTATAACATTGTGGGTTGTCTTTTATTACGGGCCATTTTCTTCGACCAATCAGGTCATTTTTAAATTCATCTATCACGCATAAGCATCCGATTAACTCTTTTCTTGTTATGTGGTACCGCTTGCCCGTTTCGGACCAAGCTTTGCTAACTGTGCACAGCAACACATCTTTTCCGTTTCTGACTGCCGATATAGTTACACCGTAGTGTCCACGGGATGAGTCACTTCTAACTGTTATGCCATAATTTGTATCCATTAGTCTTTCAAGAGTCAGTTTGTTGTGCATTGTTTAGATGAACTCATCCTATACAACGTCATATTTTGTGGTACACATAAATTTGTTTTTTGTTGAGGCAAGTTCTCGGAAAAGTGCCAAAAAATATGCCATTGGCTATGTTTGTGACAACAGTGCACGATAGTAGCTAGCTGTTCCCAGTATTTTGATTAACTGTTTCCTTGTTGTTAGTCGAGGAAGTGACAAAATTGCGCCTTGTCGTGAAGTGATATTGTGAAACCGTTTTGGTTTATTAACTATCCAAATACTTCGCAATCTTGAAATGAAATTGTTGCCTTTGAGGGCTTTACTTCTACACTGAGTTGACACAGTAGTGATATTACACTTCTTACGTGGCTCAAGTGCGTTTCGAAGTCGTCGGAGAATATAATTATATGATCCATATAGGATGCCAAGAAGCCTTCCCTATTCTCCAGCTGGTCAAGTCCTTGTTCCATAAGCTTGATTGCATTAGCCATACTATGTTCTACTCCAAACGGAATACGTAAACATATGTACCGTCGACCGTCCAAAGGATTAGTGAACGTCACTAAAGCTGATGACTCGCGGCTCAATCGGAAATTTAGGAAGAAACTCGCATCTTTTCGTACTATATCAATTATCTTTGGCAAAATCTTATTGACTTGTCCTTTTTGGTGTTCAAATTATCGGGAAATTTAATTCAACTGTTCTGATATGCTATGACTGTTTGGTCGAGCCATGTTTCCATTTGATTCCGGAATTCTTCGTGGTACGATTTCGGCATCGGATATCCTCTTGGTTTAGTGTATATATTGCTTGTGAAGGGTAATACGAGTGCAATATGCTCTCCATTTTTTAACAGTGGCATGTCGTCGTTTGGTGCTGTCACACAAGTTATGTTCTTCTTGATGATATCAATTGTCTTAATGCTTGGTTGCCAAGAATTATTTCACAGGGAAGACTTGGTAAAACCGATTCCAGTTCAATTGTTTTTTGTCTATTGGATCATGTGAAAAGACTCGTAGCTTGATAGTGCCAATGGTATTGTTAGTATTACCATCCGCAGTTTTAATTAACATGTTTTTTTCTTTATTTATTGGAATGTGTAGTGCGTCGAGAAGGGCAGTTGAAATAATATTAACTCTGCTTCCCGTGATCTTTATTTTGTTTATGTTTTGTATACTCATTTATAAAAAAGTGTAAACAAATTGAGTGCCCTCTACAGCATCTTTTGAGACAAGGAAGGCTCTTTGGCCCTGTCGACATTGGTTCCCTCATTGTTGGTTGTGGTACCGACTACTTTGCTGGTACCTGTCTTGAACCAGTTGACGATTGTTCCATCTTTGTCGTCCTCTAGTCTGCAAATTCTTATTTGTATGTTTATTGTCATATTGGCGTCTGTACTGTGGGTCTCGTGCTGCTGGAGGGTACCAGTCGCATGCTGATTATTCTGATAGCGAGGTGGCCGCTCCTGATACGTGTAATAACTTTTCGGTATGACGAAATTGTTGTTGTGCTGTCGTTGGTTATTCGTATTTCTGCACTTGTTGAATGACGTCCGTCCTTTCTGGTCGGCTCTACTTTCCGACGCTTGGTTACCTCTGCCGCATGAGTCACATTCCATCCTCAGCCTGTTCACCTTGAGTTTTCAATTTCACTTGTAAGCAGCACAAGTTTTTCGTGGACTTTTGTTGACGTGCCTGAGTGCTCGATCTTTTCCAGCTTTGTCAACATACGAGGTAGAAGCTTCCCATATTTTTAGTCGCGTACTTTGATTTCGTCATCCGGAAATTATACGTTCGGTTAACATCAACTAACTATGAGATCCCCTGATCCTTACAAAACTATGCTCGACTCTAGGTTGATAATCACCTTCCTCTTACGCTAGCTTCTGACTCATTTCTGTAAACGCCTTGTATTGATTGGCGCTTCTCCAGGGCCAATCTAAATTTTGTTAAATCGGACTGTTCGTCCTTGTTTAAATTCGTGATCAGGTTGGATAGATCGTTTTTCTGTAGCCATGCTAGGGGAATACTTGGCGTGTGTTCCTTTCCAGTGAACAACAGGATTCGTTCTACCTGATCCAGTGCATCATATACCTCAGCCGTCATCGTTGAGAAGCTAGGGGTGACTACCTTATTGGTCAAGCTTTTTGGCAGAAGTGAGGCAGCTTGTTTTGCTTACCTGAACAAGCTTGTTATCGACGGTGCTACTACAGTTGATGCAACTCCGACCGTTAGTTGTTCTGGTGTCTTTTCCCGTTGCCACGTCTGTCCTTCTTCTGAGCCACTATAGGTGGAGGTGGTGTTGGTGGTCGTGACGTTGGTAGTGGTAGTAGCTGCGGAGTTAGTGATGGAGGCGGCGGCATTGGTGTTGGATGCTTTTGGCATGGTGCGGCAATTAGCAACTCTCGGGAGAATCTTTTAAGTATATTTTATTAAAATAATACTAATTATTATTATTATATTATATATTATTATTATACAATTATTATATACGTACCTTGATGTTGAGAGAGAGAGCGAGGCGGTCCTGTCCTTTTTCTGGTTGGGCAACCATGATGTTAAAGTCCGGTTCCTGGTTTTGTTTTACTTTTTTGATCAACTGTTTAACTTACTTGCGTGACGAGATATTTCTTTAATCTCTGTCCGGTCAGTAATTTTCCCGTTGGCCGGATGCCTTCTATGTTAATTTATTTTCAAACGTGATGGATTACCCGACTATTACAGTCGACCGATCCAGCTACATCATCTTCTCCCCTCCTAGGTTTTAGGCCGATTTCGGCTTCCCTAGGCGCCATTATTTATCCTATGCTCATAGCCCTTATCTGCTCGTGTCTCCGCTGTCCATGTTATACAAATTTCAGCAATACATCCGCGTGACAGTATTGAAGATGCAAGATATAATTGAGTAAATGTGGTTTGTAATATTGTACCGGGTACAGTATGAATATTAAGATGTATTGGTTCGTTGCGCTAGTGTTGTTGGCTATTCGTGTCTTTTGTTGATTTGGGTGTGTCAGTGGAGTTTACTGTTTACGTCTGCCTCTTGTCTTTTCTTCTGCCTCGTCAACATGTTATCAACGTTGAAGATCCATATATTTTATTTATTTATATATGTATATTATTATTATTATTATTATTTTTTCTTTTATTTTATATATATATTTTCTTTCTTATATTTTTGTAATGGAAATAGAATACAGTATGATAAAGACATGTATTATTGTTTAATGAGGGTACATGGATGATAAAAAATTTTGTTAGACGTTGGTTAGTAATAATGTTGATGATTCGTCTTCGCATAGTAGTAGTTGGATGATCGTATGGCCAGTGGCCTTGTGACTTCTCGCATGTCAATTACTTGTGAATGAAGCGTGGGGTTTCTTCTGAAGAGATACACTACCAAGATGCCGCATCCACTCCCAGTGCATCACTCCCAGTGCAAACCCAGTAATCGTTATTGTACGCGGCGCACTTCTTTTTGACACAAATTCCCAAACGTCTAGTGCGTCGGTTGCACCCTGCACAAAGGATTCGTTCCGGGTTTTCAGGTTACTCTGAATCTGTGTATTGTTGGTTCTTATCGCCCTCAGAAGGTCTGGGTTATACATAATTGGTATAGAGTTTATCGAATTAAATGAGGAGTATCTAATAACAGCAACGATGTCAGCCACCATCTGTATTGTTGTTGACATTATCAATTGGCATTCAACCAAGATAGATGAAGTCGGATTATTTGTAATTAATTGTACTCCATTTACTCGTCCAGATGTTGCACTAAAATTGTTTCGAATTCCGTCAGACTGGCTCTTTGTTCGATACTAGCAGCCCACTTGATACTGTCCGAACAAAACAGTTCGCGTTCAGGTGGAACGAGTCTTTCTGACATACTGCCGTATTATTGTTTAGTAGGTTCTGAGGAAAGTGTGCGCGCGGAAATCCCGAGTTTGTCTTGTGCTGCATATGGTCACCTCATGGATATTCTGGCATTCCTGCAGTAACATTATTTCATGTTGATATTTGTGTTTCATCACTGTGACGCCCTCCAAGCCAGCTATCTGCCTATACAACTCTTTTTCATGGTCGTACACCAGGATTGTTATGATATCCATGAGGGTGTATTCCCTGCTATATGCTTCTGGAATCTCAATCAAGAATTCAACGAGGTAAGGTGATTTCAGTATGTGAACTTCTTGAATTGTACACTTCATTAAGAACCGTGCTTTGTAACTTAGATGACTGCAAATGTGTTCTGCCATTGAGGCTTGACAGAAACTCATGATCGTCTTGTACTCGAATGCTGACGGAACTTGATTTTCAGAGCACTCGTGCAGCCTTTGGATTAGCTTATCGACAGATTGTTCAAGCTCATCTCCAATTCGCGGATTCGATTTTTACTCGCCTTGTCGACAGAACAGATGTCTTTGTATAGTCGACTGAGTAACTCTAAGATGTATTGGATACAGCTTGATCCCTTGACTTGAACTCTTTCGTTATCCTGTCTAGTGCCATTCTACTGAATCCATCTCCAGCTATTGTTACAGCCTGGTTTAGTCGTCTGTTTACCTCTTCCTCCGTTGTTAGTCCGAAGAACCAACTGCGGCGTTTGCGATTGTTAGGTTTTGTTAGTTTTCGACAGTTCTTGTTCTGGCAAGATACTCCTGCGATTTGGATTTTCGTGGTTATACCGATTTGATTAACTGCCACTCCAGTATTTCAAAGTTGGCGTTCGCTTCAAGGTTGACTCCAATTCCCTGTTTTGGTGTCAATGAATAGTCTGTGATGCTTGTCGTTGACCGCCACTGACTCATTACCAGAATACTTCCGGTTCATTTCAAATGGAATTGAATTATTTGAGTTGGTTGAGCGTTTTCATTTAGATTCTCCACAATTGCATACTTTCGATGATATCTGCATATTTTCTTCGACCTTGGTTAAATAGTGGTATCCTGCTAGGTTTAGACGTGTTGTAGCCTCCTTCAAAAATTGTTTTTGTACCATTCGTAACTGTGCTTATCCTGTGGAAACGCATGATGGATCCATTTGAAGTCATCAGTATGACCTAGTATGTCAAAATACCTGACTAATCGCTTGTCCATTCCCATCTGGACGAAGCCTTGTTTCTTTTCTTGTAATAGAAGACAGCTCTCCCTGCACTAATCAAAATAATTGCAAAGCGTTTCAATTTAATTGTATTAATATAAAAGTTAGAATTTTCGTATTCAACTAAAAAAATTTTTACGTGTACTAAACTGCAGTAATAATAAAAATGGTGTCGGTTCAATTGTTGGACTCTCATGATGAATTTTTAGGATTCGATTCAGATCTTGTATTCGCTGGTATAATCTGGTTTGATATTGGTTTAGATTCCGGAACTGAAGATCCGATAGTTCACGTGGGTTTAATCACACGTCATGCCCATAGTTTAAGATCTAGTGAGTTGACCCTAAGCAGTGATACTTCTACTTCTAAGTCTATGTCCGGGCCAGGAAATGAAGTGAGAGTCATAAGCCACAGTTGGTCTTGCAAGCTTCTTATAGCACGTTCGCATTTGCCATTTCCCCTCGAATTGCTGCGTCATACACGTCATCTGTCATCGGTGAGAAGCTACCTTATTGGTCAAGCTTTTTGACAGAAGTGAGGCAGCTTGATGTGGTTGCCTGAACAAGCTTGTTATCGATGGTACTGCTACAGTTGATGCGACTTCGACCGTTAGCTGTTCTGGTATCTCTTCCTGTGGCCACGTCTGTCTTTTTTCTGTGTCGCCTGAATTGTTTTGATTCCCATCGGTGATTGTTTCCCCTTTGGTTAAATCCAGCAAGTATGCTAGGCAGCTTTTTCCTTCAACTGGTTTTTGCCAGCTTTCCGGTGACGTAGGGCATTTATTTTACATTGTACCGACTGTCGACTGCCGAATGTAACTATCTCTATCTCTTGTAAACCGCCTCTAGTATTGTAAAGTAGTGTACACGT
>SCLF01738206.1:0-13319 GCA_004367975.1 Mesochordaeus erythrocephalus | reverse complement strand
GTACATTATTTGCCGTTCAAACTATTTTTTCAAGAATTTTTAAAAAGTTGTCCAGAAAGTGGCAGTTTTTCGAAATTTTGAGGTACAATCGACAGCCACTTTTTGGTCCGGTACTGTATAACAAAATTGATAATCCACGACACTCTTATCCCAAACAGTAATAATACTAAGTCTAGAAGATTTATCATTTGACACAAAATATTTTTTATCCGCAATTTTCGGATTTTTTGTGTCCACTTCCGGTCAAAATTCGTGGTCTAAAATTATCATAAAAATGCGCAAGAGAATTCGGTTTAGAAATACAGCTCGATGTTTTCCTAACTAAGACACAGCTGTCTTAACTCGTAAAAAACTAATTTTTGTAAAGTGTCAATTCCTTAGTATCTGTAGGTATTGACATTTTAAAAGATAGTTCTCTACTAGAGGTCGTCTCAGGCAACAATTTGTCCAAAATAATCAACTTCCGGTTTTCAGCTGTCACTTTCGGTTGTACTTTCGGTCTAAAAATAGTTCCAAAAAATCCCTCGTCCAATTTAGGTGGGGGGTCAGGGGTGAATCAAACATTCAGCCACGTCGAAGGCCTTAAAAACGCTAAAAACAGGGTCACTGGTTCGGAACTGACAGTCGGCGGTGTGACTGTTAACGGGGCTAAAATTATATTGATATTTCTTGCTAGTAAAGTATGAGAAGCCATAATATAACGACGATACACGTGAAATTTCATTCGAATGCAATTTTCTCAATAAAAAATGTGCCTAGATCGTCAAGGCATACAACGATTAAATAACAGATCTGTATTATAAAAAAATACTGCATTTATTATTCGACAGTCATTCTCTAGTACACAATTTTCACTTCTGTATATCCACATGTATGTCGATATGTATTTTCGCCCGACCCTCGCTTCATCGATCGATAGAGAGAATCGAAACTACTTATATTTATAGTCAGTAAAAAATATTCTATAGGATATAAGGCAGTAATTTTTCTCCTATGCCAACAATGTTACAAGGCCTAAGCAGACAAAAAATGTGAATTGAAATCCATGTCCTACAGCTGACAATATACTCGCAGTTAAAGTTTGCAAACCGTCTGGATTTTCACCGAGAGTTGGAAAGCTTTTCGTCTGCCAAATTATTTATACTGAACATTTTTCGTTGCGTTAAAATTTAAAGTAGCTACGTTCATTCATTCTCGAGATATCAACAAAAGAAGAACCTATTGGACGTTTGGTCGTACTGCAGTATACACTGCTTAAAAACGCTAAAAACATGGTCCGAACTTAATTATCACCTTGAAATCACCTGTACTACAGTAGTTACGTATATTAAACTTACAAAGGATCTGTTTCATGATACTCTGAAGTGTTCGTATAATCTAGTATGCAAAATATATTCTACTTTTATTTCATTAGGTGGGTCAAATTCCTCATAGTGTAAAGTTACAGTTTAAAGGTTAAGAATTTTCTGCAGTTGTAATTTGACATTCTTAGGAGTTCGTATTATTTTTTTTTTGAAATAAGCGAAAAAATGATCCGTTTTCAAACTGCTGCGGAGGAACTCAGAGAACCAACTTCCATTCCGCCTTTTCTCGGCGGAATAAACAACCATGTCTATTCATAGTTTAATAATCAACGATCATAAATTTACATAAGTAAACGCAATTAGCGAAAGAATATTGACACCAATTATCTTCAATCGTAGCTTTTTCAGTTTCATCAATTTGATTAGGGTCAATTCGTAATTAAAATTGTTTCTCAAAGTCACCTGACAAAAGCGTGCTTTAGATCACGCCATATTTTCGAAAAATTTTATGCATACGTATTTTCATCAACCCCTATCTCTATATCTGCTCGCAATTCCTTTCTCAATTAAATATTTGTCAACAAATGTTCTGTACCTCATTTTCGCAACAGCAGATTGATTGTTAGTTATTGGTTGCTAGTGATCAATTCTTTTTCATATCCAGTGTAACACCTTAACCACTAGGTAACCCAATCTATACTATTCACCAATGGGTAGATTGTATTCAAGAAATGGGAATCATAGATTTAATCAGTTCAGATATTATTATTTGATTACAAATGCCGTTAAAATTGGGACTAGTGACCGCCGAAGTTAGCTGTGAGTGTTACCCCAGCGTTTAACCTAAACATTTTATCACCCACTGCACATTATTTCGAGGTGGATTTCTATAGCACCAACCTTCACCCGTAATCGGGCCGTAACTTCAGTCAGAGTTGTGCTGTCTTGAATTTGCCTCCGGGTTTTTTTAGTCAATATCAGAACACAAGATTATGTTAGGTGAAAAAGTGACTTGAAAAAATTCAAGTACATTTGTACGTAGAAACATATCGACAAAAATATCCGAATACAATTTTCATGCGTATATTTTTGGCGTATTTCTTCAATTTCATCGATTTGATTAGGATACAACTCTAATTCAGATAGATTAATTTATTGTAACAACTTTACTGCGTATTTTTCAAAACCTATAAATGAAGGGCTCCTTTTATGCCACAAATTGTGCATGTCTAAACGAAAATCATCACTTGACATTCTTAGTAATTTATTTAATTTAATTAAATAATTTTTAGCCCGAAAAAGTGCTCTTGGACATATTATCCCAGTATTCTACAAACGTAACTTTTATACCTCTATTTGAGTGGCTTCATCCGTCAATTTCTGGACCAAGCAATGCCTTAGTTTCAACTGCGTCGAACTATACATTCGCGTGGAAATTTGTAGACCGGAAGTGCTACCTAAAAACTGGAACTTGATTTTTTGTACTTGAGAGTTACATAGTATCTTTGCGTGGGATAAATGTTATTAAAAAAATGCCTTCAAATAACCTAAGTGGTCTAATGCAAATGAAAGTTCGAATCTAAATGACAATTGGAATCTAAATGAAAATTTACATCGAAGAATTGACTAGGTTATTAAACAGGTATTTCTAATATTATAGTGAAAATTTAAGCCTGCTAGGGCTATGTGTTCTCGCAAAAAATTATTTCATCATTTGCGGAATTGATTTTAGCACTTGATTTAAAACTTTATTTTAACACTTCTTCCAGCACGCTCATGTTTCTAACCATATCCCGCCACCCGAGATTAGTGATGGACGTGCAGTGGCCTTTTGGGCCATCCGGGGAACAACACCCGCGCATTCACGTTAACTTTTGACCTTTACAGTCGTATTAATTTTTAGTTCACGGAAATTTTTTTGTGTGCTGTGTCATAAAGTTGATGTCATATTTAAAGGTCTCTTAAATCGTAAAAATATGAATGTTTTAATAATCCGTTTCTGAAGTACCCCTAGGTACTAAAATATTTTGCAGATATTTTATTACTAAACATCTTATTGGCCAAAAAATTGATGCGCTTCCGGTTTTTAACGTCCGATTCCCATATGAAACTTCGTTAAAAAAATCGGAACCATTTTTAGAGGGCGTCCCAGTAGATACACACCTGCCTCATCGGGGTCTCTATCTCTCAGTTTTCACGAAGACTGTATATTGTATCATTTTGTATTTTTAAACGATTAACGATTTTTCCATTGCCGATTTAAAGGTATACCGATCTTTCAAATATCTCCTTCTGTTTTAACACAGTATTTTCCAAAAGGAACCCCATACAAAGTGTTTTTTTTACTTTTAAATGTTATTTTCTCAGCCGTAAATGGATTTTCTTCATTAAAAAAAACTTTACCTTGGAACTGTTGTTCATTACCGAGTTCAATAAAAAATAGCTATTACAAACTGTATTTTTCTATATTTCACTTTCTTTTCGACAAACCTGAAATGTCTTCTACTTTTCGGTATGTGCCCGAGAATACCACAATATTATTTAATAGAATTTTTAATTTTACATAGCAAAGGGTTCACGCTTCCGATATATATATTTGTTTTGGCCACTGGTCTTCTATCAGCGTATATTTGTGGACAATGTCATAGGCATGCAATCTAGTGATTTCCTAAGTTTAAATGTCGTCTGGCGTTAGATCATGTATCTGTCTTTCATATGAAAACAAAACAAAAATCCAGAAATTACACCGCGCAATTAGAGAGAAACGAGACAATTACATTGTCGATGAATGTGAAGCTTCAAAAATGATCAAGAAGGTTCAAAATAATCCACGGAGGAAACGAAGACAAAAACTTGAACCAACTTGAAAAAATGGATATAATGACTTTTTGGCAAATAGAACCAAGTTCAATGGATACACCATTGAAGATGGAGAAATTATAATAAGCGAAGAAAGAATTGAAGCAATCATTAGTATAAAAACCCCGAAAACAAAAAAGAAGCACAGGGGGTGGTATTTGGAAAGTTTATTTTTTAATGATGGCAATAACATATTCAGCTGAAACAGATGCCCCAATAACAGCGACATATAAAGAGAACAAGTAGGTATGGACATGAGAGCACAGGAATTTCGTCCTTGCCAGGAGTAATTAGGGACCAATTTCGATTTGAAAAAGTTCCCTTTTCTCTTGAAATTGTCCCCCTGCTAACATCCAGGTGTTGCTTTTATGACTTTCTTTTATACCACTCCGATTCTAGGGGTATACGGTCTATTCTTTCCGCTTCCTATTGGTGTCCAAAATGGACACCCTGTTTTATTACTTTTTGTGTATAGTTTTTATGCGGATGTAATTACCCCTTATACCCATAGCCATTTTGCATAGTTTTTACACGGATCTACTCTTATTCCAGGTTCTTCCTTAGCTTTACAGAAAAAGGTAAATTATATATTTGTGATACAATTTAAACCTGTTAGGTTCTAATATGACTTAATATTTACAATGGAATAAGGTACCATACGTTACTCCCGTAACGGTGCATGCTTTTTCAAAAAGATATCGCTTTGAAGAAAGAAGATAGAAGGAAGAAGACAGAAGTCGCAAACAGAAATAGAGGAAGCACAATAAGAATTAGAAGTACTGAAATAAGAAGTACGAAAATAAGAAATTGCCCAAAATTCTTTCGGAGAAAAAAAAACCAATTAACCTACACAATAGAAGAGCAGGAAACGCCTTGTAAAGGGCAAATACCCAACGAGGTAACTGGTTTCACTGTATTTGAGTTGGAAACCGGTTAATAGAGGAAGTGAAAATTATTTGAACAGAAGCCCTCAGATGAATGAAGAAGGAAAAAACACGAAAGTATAAGACGACAGGCAAGACAAAATCCCAACCTATGGAAAAGGTGAAGAAGTCCTAGTTAAGCACAGAACAGGACCATACCGATTTAAAGACCGATATGTTATAGAAGGAACATATGGGATGGGAACATCGTATAAATTAAAAGAGGAGAATGAAGAAGAAAGAGAAATAATAAAAAGAGTGGAGGAAATAAAGCCCTATTAAAGATAAAGTTAGCTCAAGGCCGTGACTCTACCAAGGGAAGCCTAGAATTAACGCTTTACAAAAAAGGTCTTTTTAGCCTTGTAGCTGTTTTGGGGAATTAACTGTACGAAGGAGTATAATTTTGGTCATTCTGAAAACGGACGGAAAAATCTATCCGTCTAGCTAAGTTTCGTTAACATGTTGGGTGCAACTTACAGAGGGAGGGTCGTTTTTGACAGACGCGTCCTACGAGTTCCAATTTAAGGTCACCATTGTATGTTTCCTAATCCTGTAACACGTCTGGGTTAAGGCTTTTTATGATCATAGACTTTGACTATCTACGACCTATGGTCGGGTGCGGTATGACCACCGCAGCCAAATTAATATGCATTACCAAGTTTTTCGTACAGATAAATCATGACCAATGCCTTGGCAACTGAGCTAATCAAACACCAGGTTCCATTAAGATTTTACATAGTTATATACCTTCGTGTCAACGTAAGTGTTAGTTGTTTTCCGTCACTCCCTCACCCCTTAGTTAATATGCATAAGCACTCTCATTGGATATTATATTCCATATACTACTGTTGTTACTACTTGCTAGTCGACTGTTAGTATTCGCCGAGGACTCCACAATTTGCTATTGTTACTATTTCACTTAAATTACTACGAATATATGTAAAATATTTTGGGTAGCCTGATTCTAGATTTGAACGCCCGGTTCAGGAAGATTTTACATATTTACAGTGGAGTCACAAAAAGTGTCCGGTTTAAAGACGCCAATTGGAAGCCTTTAAATTCCTCGCACGACGATATTAGATGTACAGAAATTAGGTCCTTTTATCCGCGTGATCGGTTGGCGCATGAACAAATGTACGCGTCAACTCCTAATAGTACGTTAATTCAAATACTTAGGAAAAAATTAACGAATTAAACAGACGGAAATTCCGCCTCCGAGTAGACGGTTTTTGTGACCCCATTGTATATACCTTCGTTTCAAGAAAAATATATTCTAACAAGCGCACTTCAAATGGTGGTAATACCCTTAGCTTTCAAGAGTTAAAAAGGAACACAATACTCTGTCCCACCCAACGTTGACTAAAACGGGAGAATATGTTATTTGTTCTTGTTCTTCCACGAGACTTAGAAACCAATATTTGGTCTACATCATCTTCCATTGATACATATCTTGATTCTGTGGATTACGAACCTTTCACGGCAAATAATAGATCAGGAAATGAGTTCTTATTATCGTTTAGTGTTGATGTAATTTGGTTATTTCTAATTAGACATAAAGTATCGAAAACATACTGAGATTATTTGTTCTGAAGTTATGGACCCCCTAAAGTGACCTTGTCAAAGCAGAGAAATCGAATTTTGGCGTCTGAAACAAAATCTGCGTCTCCTTTATGCCAAATTGGCAGAAAACTGCCAGCTCGATGCGTGACTGTTAACACACTTTTCACCTAAAATCTTAAAACATGGTTTCCACTTTGTTATTTAAATCAAACGTATGGAAATAACTTCCACTCATGTTACAATTTTTCGAATTTTTCAAAATTTACGGATCTACGGTAGGTTCGTAAATTCGGCATAATGCATTCGTTGAGCAACAATACATTTGATGATATTACTCGTTAACAGTCACGCATCAAGCTGGCACATACGTGACTGTTTGGCATACAAAATGTGATTTTCAAGCACTCGACCGTATGCAAGGGCCGATTCACCCCCTGACCCTGGGCCAAAAAATTTTCGGGCATCTTCTGGTCACTCTATAATTTACTATTGATTTATTAATATATAGTTATTATTATTTTATTTATTTAATTTACTGTTAAACTATGAATAATAACAGACGATTTCTAGATTCTCCGCTTAAATAACATTTGTTTACTTTGTACAATGTGACAATGAATAATAACAGAGAAAGTAACAGAAAATCTAGAAAAGGAGTCGCATATTTTGTTTAGGATGCTAAAATTCAATTTGTTTACTTTGGCCAATGTGACTTTAGAGGTCCATAGCTTAACAACAAATACTCTCAGTATGTTTCGATACTTTTATTGGACACTCGAGATGTAAACAAAAGTCACATATGTGCCTATTTGAAGCGTAAGCAGTGCTCGTTTGCGGATGCGTGACTGTTAAACTCTGTGCAGTCTATAATGTTAGTGGTTCACTACAAATCAAACACAGTAATAAAAATGATTAATGGCGAGCAGCTTAGGCGTACACAGCAGCTGTTAGCAGTAAATAACAAATAATTATAACCGGGTCATCGGTGCGTTAACATCAATGGTAAAAAACAAATAGTTTTAACAAAAAGCTGTCGAGATAAGTCGAAACTATCTGTCTATTTCCTGTTTCTAGACCGCTCGGTATTCAATTTCAAAGAATGGTAAAGACTGTAAAGTTACACAGCACAGCATGATGTCAAATAATTAATCAAAAATTGAAAAAAGGAAAGCGACGATAAATGTTTGAGATTTCGATAATCTAAGTGATGGCTGTCAACTAGAAGATTTACACGTTACCCTAATAGATCTGCTGAACTGTAATCTGGATCCCAAAATGGACCCATTTATAATCAACCAGGTGTGGAAATATCCTAATGGAATATATTTGCGCTTATATCAGAAAACTATAGTATTCTGTAACTAAATGATATTTTTAAAGTTTCTAAGAGCAACCTAAATAAAAAAGTGATTAAATTAATAATGACATTAACAAAACGAGTAAATAAAAATGAACTATGATTTTGTATACAGCATACTGGTGACTAAAATAATATACTAGGATACCTCTACATATTCCAATTACTGTCCGGGTAACAACTACCGTCCGATTGCTATTGGTTCTTGATTTCTATTGGATAACTGCCAGAGGCCAAGCTAAGATAATATTAATGCAGAAAACGGGGATGTAGACTAGACAGTGAGAGACTAATCCATTTGATTACGTAAATAAACCATAATTATTATATTTTAACAAGGCCAACCAAATTCAATAGGTTGGTACCGAAAAGGGAGTGCGGCGATTTACATAATAATATGGATTTGCCTGTCTCACTGTCTAGTTTGCAGCCAAGTTTTATGCATTTGTGTTATCCTACCGTGGCGTACGGAAGTTATACAATAGAAATCAAGAACCAATGGCAGCCTTTTGATCTTGTAAAATTAAAAAAAAATACCAGACTTCCCTGCCTTAATATTTTCTCCATCTCACCACTTGTTATCGGAACGGTAATTGGGATATACATTGCAAACGGTAATTGGGATATACCTTTAAATATATATATATATACCGTTGAATGTACCTTTGTATCTCTTCTAGAACGCGTTTTTATCAGTATGACTTGTGAACTTACTTTAGTTTGTCCTTTTATTCACCTTTTCTTCATTAAACAATGTGAATATGGCTTTATTGCGTTTACACAAAATGAAGACTCTATTGCTAATTATATCTACTGTGGTATATCATACAAAACATAACTGTGATTACCCAACATTGGTCATTTTATACCTTTGGGAACAGGCATTATACCGTTATCTAACTTGCCTGGAAATAGTAGGTTTTAACTCGTGCATGAATAGTTATACTGTTAAATAAGCTTTTTTTTAACCTCTAAAACGTATAACTGAACGAAAATACACACAAGTCTTCGAGGAAGCTCAATAAAACAAAATCCATATTAATTATATGTATATAAAATATAAATAAAAGGTATAAATATTTTCACAATATTTTGGAATTTCGGTTTATGTTTTTCGGAATTTTGTTTTTTGGAAACAATTTGATATTGCTGGCGTATACTAAAATATTATCTGAATTGCGAACGAAAAAAATACAGACAAGTTCACTCTAACAGTTTATATATTCGCTGTTGATTTCTAGAAATGCAGGTTTATGGTAGCTCCGTTTGACAAAATCCAAGAAATTACCTCTCGTAACCTTATCGCTGTGTATAAATTAAACGTAGAATGGAATTCGTAAATGTTTCCAATTTTAATTCAAACGAAACATTTGTTTAAGCACAACAATGGTTTTTGCGAGTAAATAATTATTCGGGTTTTGAGGTTTATTTCCGGTTTTACTTACTATGTTATTTCCGCTATAAAACTGTCTTTAAATGAGGGGATCCGTCAGATATCAGGATAAACCAGGCATAGGTATAACTACTTAGAGACAAAATGTGAGAAACTATATTCGGACATGAGTTAAATAGCTATCCAATGGGGATTGTATAGTGTTAACCAGTCGATACCGAAAATCTGATTTGATGTGGATACCGCAGATGGTCAAAAGTCTAGAGCTCTTCTGTTCCGCCTTAAGCAATTACTGAAAAATATTCTCCGTTGAAATTTTGAACGGTGGAAGCCATGCTATCAGGCTATTTAACTGTAGTAAAATTATAGTACAATTTATTAACGATAAAGTATAGAAACACTAATATAATGGGGATACACACGAAATTTCATTCAAACGTATCTTTCTCAGTCAAAAAATATGCCTATAAAGCCATGAATGACACTGTACTTGATGTAAAAATAGCTCTGTATTGTAAAAAAAAATCATTAATTATTTACAGTCAATTTCTAGTACATTGGTACATGTCTTTCCCTATGAATTTGTCGTTCGCCCTCGCTTTATTTATCGACAGAGAAAATCGAAATTACTTCTGTGTATACTCAATAAAAAATGTTGTGCTGAGTTAAGGCAGTCATTTTTCCCATAAAAATGACACAAAGGCTAAGTACCGGAAAAATTGAATTGAAATCGAGTCCTACAGCTGAGTTAAGTTGAAGTTTGCAAAGCGTCTGGAGAAAGCCGACCAAATTATTTGTACTGACCGTTTTTCGTCGGAATTTAGTTAGTTTGAAAATAATGTAATAAATTAAACTTTGACGCAGATACGTTCACTGATTAAACCTTCCAATTGCATGGTAGTCAATTGGTACACTTACGGGTTAAACTTTGGCTATTGACTCTTGCAAGTCAATAACAATGAGTTCGAAGTCACATTTAATTTTGTGTCTAGGAATAAGGTGACTAAAAGTTGAAATGTCAATATGGAAATTATAAAACCAGATCTGGTTGGTCTAATAGAACCGTATGGATAGTTCAACCGTATTTCTTAGTTATAGGTTGTAAATATCCTTTTAAGGCACAACCCAACTTATTATAGGAATATCGGCTATTTATTGGGAAAAGGGACAAAAAGAGATAAGGTCATTTCGGAAATATTGGTGTATTCTAAATTCATTTACACTCGGGACGCAAAAAGTGTCCGATTTGAAGAGGCCAATTACGAGCCTTTAAATACCACGCGCGTTGATGTTGGGTGTACGGAATTTAAGTCCCTGCGAAATACTTTAAACCAAATATTTAGAAATAATTTATTAATATTTTTTACCATGTAAATAATTAAATTTATGAACTGTCCAATTTTGGTTTTCCTAAAAGCAGCTTGACAAATTGTTGCTTCCATATCAAACCTTCTCCTTCCTAAGCGACATATTTCATTGACCATCCTAGCCGTTCCATTGGAGTACAATACGCCACTCTGGAAAATACTCTGATTTTGATGCGAAATGGCGTATCTATTATAACTCGTGCCATTTTGTAATTCCTTGTAAGAACGCCAATTTTTATACGGGTTTAATATTCTCTTAGAATACAACAAATAATAAGCCGTGCAGTGATTTGATCACCATAGGGTAAAAATCATGTCTTAAAATTATCGCCTACTGTGTATTGACTTTTTACTGATTATTATATCCGAGTAAATTAACCACTTTCGGCGAAAAAAGTGGTGAGTTAAGGCAGTTTTGGTGCGTTAAGGTGGCCCGTGGTGAGTTAAGAGAAGTTCTGCTATTTGACCATTAGTCGTATGCTTTTTTTGCTCCTAACTTGCATATCATGTTCGAAACGACTGCGTAAAAACTAAAGTGCAGTGTAGGTCAAATTCAATGTTGTCCATTTTCAACAATGTGACTTTCGAGGTCCATAGCTTAAAAATAAATCATCTGGGTATGTTCTCGGTGATTTTATTGGATGCCCCGTGGTCTATTTAATGTAGTAAAATTTAGTTCGGTGAGCTGCCATGCTCACATTCAGCACGAACCCTTTTTTTCAAATCTGAAAAACAAAAATGTGGTGCGTTAAGGTGAGCAAGTTGGGAGCAGAAAAAGTGGTGCGTTAAGGTGGTATTGATGTGTGCAATGATGTGTGTCATGCAGTCAAGCCATGTGATCCCAGATCTGTGAATAAATAGGCTCCTAATTGTACCCTAGTTCAAACACTTGGAAGGCCATTGACACGAACGATGGAATGGCGGGACAAGGACGTGAATGCAGCGAGACAACGCCGAGGCAAGACATGGATGTATTGTATATTTTTGTACATTACGCAAAAATGCTGAGGGAACTGTAGTAGAAGCGAAAGAAGAAAATCGGAAAAGAAGAGAAGCGAAGGAAGAAAAGAATAACAACGGTGCCGCAGCGGGAGGTAACTAAAGTATCACATTGACGAATTGGACAGACGGAAATTCCTCCTACGACTAAACAGTGTACTTCCACTGAATGCAAAACGAGAAATTAACCGAGAATACCGAATAATGCACGTGATAGATGGTATAATTTGGTCAGTGGGACAAAATTGGTGAAACACCGCAGATGTGTAATTGGGCGTAATTGGGCCCAGGCACTAATTAAGACGAAAATGGTTGAGCCAATCGACCCTGCTTGTCAGATAGAACTGTCATTTATGTTAATAGTATGTTCAATAAACCCACAAACTAAACCCTTTATTGGTTCCCCATAATTAAACCCATATCACTCACTTAGGAACAACACAATATAATTGAATCGATCGGTAAAAAGGTGAGGGAACATCCGTTTTGCGGTTGGCACCTTTATAGGTGTTTCACCAATCAACGCGCGAAAAAAAGACTCGGGTCTCAATTTTACCCGGCCCATTGTATATCCTGAATCTATACGAATTAGTTTTTTCATCGTGCACTAATTAAACCCTTAAACTAACGGCGAAGAGACAGCTAACGATTCAATGTGTTGGACGAGTAAGTGTAGTGAAATAACAATTGCCTCTTCTCTCTCAATTCTGTACCAAATCCATCAAAAAATAATAAGTTCAACCAACTTTTAGCATGTATATCGAGAGTGTTTTATTTTTGAAGGAAATTTTAGTTATGTTAATTTGTTGCATAGGGTTCAATATTTTAATATATCTATTTAATTTGGAGAGTAGTCGTTTTACAGCATCACATTAGTAGACAATGTGGTTTACTATGGTTTATGTGTAATTATCTAAGTGCATCTATGGATCGTATGCTCTATATGAACAATTTCCTTCGTAAAATGTGTTATAGGGGAGCTCAACTTAATGTTTTGATTTCATATGATCCACGGACGCATGATCAATGTAAAGAAATAATTTCAGCTTAGAGAAATAACATGTCGATTCGATTGTCCAGTAATGCGAGAAGTGATATCTACTGGTTAAGGGTGTAACTAATGCTAAACAAAAAAAATGAATTCGTGTAGATTTAAGATATATGGGTCTAATTCGTGTACACCGTAATGAAAAGACGAATACGGTGTACACGAATTAGACCCATATATCTTAAATCTACACGAATTCATTTGACCAGTTTTCGTGTTTATCTCGAAACTGAGCAGGTCCAGGTCAGAACGACCTCCCCCAAATTCCACGCCGCATATTTTACGACAATTTTTAGATCGGAAGTACCACCCGATGTGCTACCTAAAAACGGGAAATTGACTTTTTGGAGTTGAGAGAGGCATAGAATTTTTGCATATTAGTAACATATTAGTAAATGGCAATTGTAAATGTTTTTCTATTTATGACCTATATCTCTCAGGCACACAATTATTTAAGTATCCCTCAGGCACACAATTGGCTATTTTATACCAACAATATTAGTCGAATT
>SCLF01738095.1:0-13323 GCA_004367975.1 Mesochordaeus erythrocephalus | reverse complement strand
TTTACCTCTGTCACAGGCAAATATGTGTGGGGAAATCGCTTCTTTCAAATGGGAAGGGTCGGTGCAATTTGGGATATAGTAGTGACCTTTGAAATTAGCCTACGAGTTCCAAGTCCCCAATTGTATTCAATTTCCGTCATAACTAATTTTCACTCAGGATATTGGAAGTCAACAAATGGAATTAAGCGATTCCAAATTCTATTTGTTCATTTACAATTGGTTGTTTGGTTGGTTTGTATCAGCCGTAGCAGCAACCATTGCAATGCCACTGGATACGGTGAAACGTGTAATGATGGTGGATACAAACTTAGCCGAACCCAAATACCGGAACATGGTGCAATGCTGCAGAGATTTGGTTAAGCAACATGGAATTACACGCTTATGGAGAGGTAATTTAAAACTCACATTTTTCTTCAAAACCATACATTGTATTGTGTTCAAAGGCTAGCTCATTGCCGACCTAATACCATATTTAAATGCCAGTTTCCAGACGTAACTGGATTTTCTGAATTAAAAAATACGGTAACTTGGAAAACTGAATAATCTTTCTATTTCCACCCCTTCGCTTAGTAGTTATCTGGAGAACGCCTAACTATTTTTTAATGATTTTTTTTACAATTTTTGAAATTTCTAAGAGTTATCTTTAATTATGCGAATATTCAAAACGATATAATGTATCGGTAAAACTGAGAAAGATACACTAATGTCTTCGATCACGCCAAATAGGAAGCGAGTCGAAAGTCGCAATAATATATTATTCAGGAACTGTTTCAAATCTAATCCGATCTTGGTCATCTGGTCTTGCATTGGCTTGTTTCAGTCTTCTGGAAGATGTGGCCAATCAAAATCCACGTATTAATACCTGTAATGTTCGCTAAGTATGTGCATTCCAAGTTTTAGTCAGGTTCGAATGGAATCCAGTCCTGTCAAACGACTGACGTTGAATGTCCGTTTTCTATTGTGCCGGCTTTTTAATAAAAATGACATCGAGATTATTTAATAGTTTGGTTTATTTTTAATTCAAAAACCAAGTATTAACCCGCAAGCTGTACGGATAAAGCTACCACTACGCTGCAATCTTTGCCGTTTGACACATACTCGTGAAACTCACTATTTCAGCTCTAGATAATATACTGTTGATTATGGGATAAGGGCTAGTTTGAAAGATCAATTTTCTATACCTTTAATAACATTTAAGCTGTTTTCGGTCAAATTAGGTCATTATTGACCTTTTGAGGTATACTTACCACCGTATTATATCTACTTATGGACTTATTTGCAGAATTGGTACTTTTATATCTCATATTATTACCCTCATATCCCACTAACTCTCTACCAACCGTGATTTGGGATTGATTTGGTGCCGAGTTTCCAATTATCGATAGTTTTATCAGAATTTTACTTTTATCCCACATTGTTCGCTACATCTCCCTCGACATCGTCACCAAATCTGGCTGTATTCTGCCTACGCATTTTCTTAATATTATATATAGCAAGATTGATAAGCACTAAGAGCCGTACGCGAAATGCAAACAAATATTAATATAGGAAATGGCTAATAACTAATTGATTTCAAGTCCAAATATTTCTCGTTTCTATACGCTCATATTTTAGGTCGGATAAATATCGGCAGGGGAATTATTGTCCATTGTTTCCCGAAATTTTCGGATTTTTCGTTTATTGCGTTCACTTCCGGTCAAAATTCGTGGTCAAAAGTTATAATGGGCGCAAGAAAATTCGGTTTAGAAGTCCTATTCGATGTTTTCCCAACTAAGACACAGCTGTCTTAAATTGTAAAAACTAAATTTGTTAAAATGCCATTTCATAAGTACCTGTAGGTACTTAATTTTTTTAAAGATACTGTTCCATTAGCGGTCGTCTCGGACAACAATTTGTTGCAATTCCCATTTCGAAATTTTTTTTTCGGTCTTTAACCTCCATTTCCGGTGTGAAAATACGTTAAAAACCGGGGGAGCGCTCGATAAAAATTCGGTGTAGCACCATTCTAACAGAAGTTATGGTCCGATTAACGAAAATGTGTGCCGATGGGCGATTTCAGCTTGCGGTTTAAATTAGAGAGCAAAAGTAGGATTAGCTTAGTTCACCCTAATATGCTGCCGTGTCAGGTATTGTCTTCGGTAGTTAAATCGTATCATTACATCATGCTGTATTTCTTTTAAATTGAATTACTCCGTCCAAAGTTCCGTTGCAGGTCAATCTTAGTTTACTGACCACTAACAATTTAAAATGAAAATTATTTGTACAAGATTAACTTCTGCGATACCTTTCTGGTAGAGCATCCCTGTGATATGTCCCATGCAGCAGTTGACAAAAATAGGACACGAGGCCTATTTTTAGGCCTAAGAAGTAATCGAATATCCTTCTACATATGGCTCTCGGTAAAACGCATAGTGGTTCATTCCTTTGGGTAGTATACATATTATTAAGAATTGTCCTGTTATAGGAGACAGTCAAAATATTACCACGTCATTAGTGTGTAACCATTTGATTTATTAAAACACCGGACTAAACATAGGACTAAAACCAGGATTATGGTATGGTAGATACTATAACATAAAATGTAATGTCCGCAACATCACATTATTGTATGTTTTAATGTTTACGCACATGATCGTGTAACCTACATTAATCCTCAAGATGAGTTATCTTCTCATTCTCGCCACACAGACATCGAGATGGAAAGGACTATCGTAATACATGTTTGTTAATTATTATTATGTAATATTCTTTTGATGTTGGCAGAATTCAGTAACTTGAACTGCTGAATGAAAGCGCGTGAATTATTTTTCTATTTTTATCTTAATTATTAAAAACAGAGTTTAGTGAAGGTAGAGAAAGTTAGAAGCACAAATAAACCTGTGGGGGTTACGGAAGATGTCACACGGATTATGTGTACGAAAAATTGGAAGAAGAGGAATTCTGGAAAACATGACGCAGCAATCTCATCGGGTTGAGTTTTTCTCGAGAAAACCCCATAGGCGTCATGGGGTTTTTAAAAAAAATTTCTAAGAAAACATGACGCAGCATTAATTAAAAATTATTTCAAATAGTTTAAAAATCATTAATAGTAGTTCGGCAGTAACATAAGACTACTGGGTGGTAGAATTAGTTACCAGGAGCCACCCGAGATGGAGATTATCAAGGGATAATCGAGTCGAAAATCCTGCATAAATTGTTAACTTTATAAACTAGTAATGAACTAGTTATAAAACTTTCTATGATAATAGATACGTTTACAGTCTGGGAATGGCCGTTGCAGGTAAAAATCCTGCAAATATAGTACACTTAAAAACTAGTGCTACACTAGTAGATTTGTCTACGTTAATAGAGAAATTTCTCAGCATGGGAATGGCTGAGGCTGGAGAAAATCCAGCATTAAGTTACCTTAAATTAGTTATACTAATTCAACTCACTATGTTAATAGTGGAAGTTGTCAGCATGGGAAACCTGATGCGGGTTCTGCTTAAAAAATCTAGTTGTTACTAGATGATGGTAATAGTGTCAGTTCTCAGCATGCAGGTGAATTCGCAGAGGATGAAATCAGCGACCTGACGGTTGAAAATGCTGATATGGGGTTAAACCTAAGCGCTAACAACCTAGTCTATAAATTTTAGTAAATTGAATTTAGAACTATTACTAAACTGGAAAGTAAACGGTGAATGCCAGCGTAGTAAGTGCTGATGGAGTTAAGCTGACCATTTTCAGCTATGTTTGCCTCATGTTATATGACATGCGGGAAAACATGACTCAGTGGGGAAAACTGATTAGTTGTTGAGGAAGTCAAGCTAGACTAACTCAACTAATTGTTTACCCCATAAGGACACGTTATGCGGTATGAGGGGAAAACATGACTCAGTAAGTTGTTGTGGTAAGAAAACGAAAATGGCATGTTATCATGAGAAAAACTGGCGCAGCAAAATAGTTGGGGAAAAGTGTCAGTTGTTGACGAGGTCAACCCAGACTAACACAACTATACTTTCACCTCATAAATAATACCTTATTGTGACAAGTTGTCGTGAGGAAACATGACACAAAACAATAGTGAAGAAGTCAAGCTAGACTAACTCAACTATTTTTACCTCATAAAGACACGTTATGCGGTATGAGGGAAAAACATGACTCAGCATGTTCTTGTGGTAAGAAAACGAAAATGGCATGTTGTCATGAGAAAAAATGGCGCAGCAAAATAGTTGGGAAAAAGTGTCAGTTGTTGACGAGGTCAAGCCAGACTAACCCAACTAAGCATTCACCTCATAAATAATACCTGAGGGTGACAAGTTGTCGTAAGGAAACATGACGCAGCAAAAAATATAACGCAGCACAATAGTTCGAGGAAACTTATTAGGCGCTGATAAAGTTAAAGGCTAGTCTAACTCAACTATTATGTACCTTAAAGTAACAGATATACGGTATAAGGGGGAAAAAATAACACGCCGAGGTGTTGTGGGAAAAATGAAATTTGGCATGGTGTCATAAAAAATAGGACGCAGCACAATAGGTCGGGGAATGAGTCGTTGATGAGGTCGAACTAGACTAACTCAACTAATTTTTACCTCATAGTAACGAGCTATATGGTATGAGTGACAAAATATAACACAACAAGTTGTGTGGGAAAAACGGAATTTGGCATAGTGGTGTGAAAAAACATGACTCAACGATATAGTCGGGAAAAACTTCCTAGTTGGTGAGGAAGCCAAGCTAAACTAACTCAAAGAAACTTCCCCTCAGGAGATGTCTATAGGCTATAATAAATAGAATTTAGAACTATTATTAGGCCAGTGGAAATAGGCATAGATTGGCATAAAATTACTCACTCAGCGTAGGCAAAAAGAGTGGGGAAGAGAAAAAAACGTTAAAAGGTGCAATCACACCAAGAGGCTGTCAAAAAAATATGAGATTATTCTGATTAATATTAATGTTTGTATAATTTAGAATTTCAGACTCGTGTTTCAAAGAGAAATTCGGTGCGTATGTGACAACAGAATTGGAAAGTAAGAAAATATTGTGGGAACAATTTGAAAAACTTTCGTTTTTTCGTTTCGCATACAGTTTAATGCAGAACTGTAAAAAGGCAAGCATGTGCTTAAACAAGAAAGAGAGCAAAAACTAGAGGTAGTAATCCAAAAAATTGGGAAAAAACTTAAAAATTTGTTTATATTCTGGCAAGAATATGGCTGAATTATACAGTTATGCAGCTATCGATTTATTTACCAGAAGCAAAGAACGAAAGAATCATATGGACAATAGCATTCCATCGTAGCGCAGAGAAGAAGGAATCATTGCTCTATCATTGATCTAGTTCGAAATCATTGCTTGGAAAAATGATCAAGAACACATGGTGGCCATAGAAATATGGGCTCCAACGTCGGAAAGGCAGATAAGAAAGACCTAGCGTCGAACGATTGGAAATCCTGAACGGGGATATCCGGCACTACGAATGGACCTCATAGGAGGGCACTGGGAACATGTTAGAAGAAGCCAAATGTTATTAAATGATGGCTGGCGACCAAAGTTTATGTTCAGCTCATGCAACTGGAGTTGATATTATTAACAAAACCGGATGTCATGCCATGACAAAAAAATCAATTGGTAAATTTTAAATTATCTCTGATGACGGAAGGATACGATTTTGTCATAAGAAATTGAACCAAGTAGAGAAATATGGAGATCCCAAACTGTTTTCATTCAAATATACTCGTAGAAGTGAGTGGCAAGATCAAGATCACTTCCTGAGAGTACTAAACAGAGCAAAATAATGCGCACAGTCAGGACAGTCAACAATGGAAATGGATGTGAGAATAAAATCAATCATCGAAAAAATGGAAATAGAAGGACTGCTGAGACTGGCGCAAACGGCAGCGATCTTGAATATATTGCATGAAGCAAACGTTATTCAACAGAAAAATGGTGAGTTCACGACATGGACCCGGAAAAAGTGGCAGACTGCTGGCCCGAACTGGCATTCAGATGGCTAAGTATAGCCATCCTGAAAGAGAAGGATATTCAACTCATGGTAGTTGCGGTGCAAGTAAAAAACCAGGAAAATGGTGGCAACAAGAAAATTTGGACTGGAAATTATCAACAGAAGTTGATGAAAACTTGAAGACGGCGATGCACACGAAAATCTGTCAATCGGAAGCAAAATGATTTGTAAACCCAAAGGTGGTAGGAGTACTGAAGAAAGTGATGTTTGTCGTCATCCTTAGAGACGCGAAACATTTCCTAGCAAAAACTCAGAATCAGTTGGCGAGATTTCTGCTTCAGCTGATAGAAAACAGAAAGACAAGTTTCAGGGAAAACTATTGGCTGGGGCCGGACCAGCAGATTTTTCAGACGGTAAAAACAATCAGTCGGCAGGAACAGCTGAATACAAAGGACCAGACCCTAGAAGCAATCATATGGACAACATGGTCTAAACTAGAGGAGAATCCCAAGAATCAGGACATCGACATTCTGGGACCAGATTTGGTGTTGACAGAAGTGAGGAAATTACGAAGCAAAGTAAACACCTGGAAGGAGCAAAATGATGGGTCATCATTGGACTCAGCGTTAAATTCGTTGGATTTATCCTGAGAAGAGGGTAGGAATGAGGAATTATTAGTAGATCAAGACGAGCCAGTTTACATCTTTGATGTAGAAAGATGGATGAATGATAAGAAAAACAGCGAAGGGATTCCTTATCAAAACCAATGGCGAGACTGTTGAAGGAGCAAGATGGTTTACACAGAATGTTGCCAGAAGATACACAAGGCGGAACCGGATAATCTGTTCGCACTGATTCAAAAATTCCCGGCGAACTTACCAGAGTGGAATCGGGAAGAATGGAAAACGATATATTCTACGATCCTCGAACTACTTATTGAAATGGGAGAAGATAAACAAGCAGACCGGCAAATCTTGTCAAGCAAATTGAAAAGATTGGCAATGAAGCAGGCTATAATAAATGTGGAGCAACTGTCACAATACAGTACGTCTATGAATATCTGATTTGAAAATGGTTGGCAAATGAATTGGCCCATAGATTTGATCGAAGAAAAATTCCATGCGGAAAATATTCCGATGATGGCATACAAAACGGATCAGGGAAGAATTTCCTTCGCAAAAGATAGGGAGGCAACAGTGACACCAAGAGAGGCGTTTCAAAATCATGACGTCGACATTCTGGGACCAGATTTGGTGTTGACAGAAGTGAGGAAATATGTCGGAAATTGCCATTCTAGAAAATGAAGAAACCACCGATTTTCCGCAAAAAAGGAACGAGACCGTCCAAGTACTACCTGGAAGAGCTAGAACGAAGGTGGGAAAACAATTTAAAGACACGATGCTGATGGACGAGCAGCTGCGAGAAAGCTGCACGAAATTCATGAATCTACTAATAGACATTTTCCATGCGCGCCGAGTGATAATGACAAGCCAAGATGCAAAAAACGAAAATTGGCGGTTGATGGATATCATCGACAAACAGGAGAATATGCGGTAATTGTAAAACAACTGCTGGAAGCATTCCGGCTCCAATCATCAAAAATTCGGACGTCAGCGATCGACTAACTACCATCGAAGAAGACGGGAACCATGATCGTGAGAAACGTAACAACCGCGAGAACAAATACCGGAAGCAGGTTGAAGAGTTGAAAGTACAGCTCAAGAGCCAGGCGGACTTATAGGATAACGCGATGGCAGAAGTCGGTGAGGAGACCAAGCTAAACGTCGAACGATAATAGGAACGTGGGCGCATAAGCCGGGGATTGACCTATTATTCGAAAACATCAGGCATACCATGCCTAAAAGCGATGGGGAAGTTTGGTAGAATGAGAAGGAAGAAAGTCAACAAGAGGAATGCCTAAGAAAGATGGCATATTATAATCATTGCTGTAAAGCAATTCGATGGATGCTGTCGAAGCCCCAAGGTTATGCATCAGAAACATTCTACGATCAGGCGCTGAATCTGAGAGCACTTCTGGTGCATATGAAGCTGGAGAAAACCGACCAGGCAAAAAGAATCTGGGAACTGTTTGAAGGAGAATCGGCAGATGCAACCAGCTACATTGGACAACAGCAGCGGGAATTTAAAATGCTGATTCCGGAACATCTGAAAACATCCGAGAATCTGTACGATCCCGTGGAACTAGCCAAGTACGTAAGAGTAAGGGCTAGGAATAGTTCATTTTCGTAGGGAAAAGGGATTAGGATACAGTATAGATATTGTCGAACTGATGTTCATGATTTTTGTTCATAGGAAACAAACAAAGGAAAAAGGAAAAGCGAAAGACCAACCCGAAACGTCGCAAAGTGAGGCCACATCCATCAGAAAAGAGTTAAACGCGATTCGCGAAGAAGATAGCTATTCGTCAGTTGAGATCTCGTTACGACCAAAGAAACGGGACAAGAAAGCACCGGTCATCTAGAGGAAGCAGCAAACGAAAAAGATAAGGAGACTGCTCGGTAAGGAGACTGCTCGGTAAGGAGACTGCAATCCTTCATTAATGTTTCCAGTGAAGGAACGCCAGATCCTTCGGACAACGAAAACATTGTTCAGGCGACGATGGAAAGAGAAAGTTCGAACTACATCTCATCGGACGGGGGAAGGTCGCTGACATCGACGGCAACATACTCCTCCTTGGATTTAGACCGACAGAAAAGATTATCTCAGCAAGAATCTATGGGAGCAAAGGGGTTTGATTGGAACGAGGACGATACTCTCCAAAGCGAAGAACGTCTGCAGAAAAAGATGCAATATATTCGGAGACAGCAACCGGAGCACGGTCCATTCGCGGATGACGTGCTGACTCAGATAGAAACCGAGACAAAGAAAAAGCAGCGAAAACGAGGAAAAAATGAGTTAGAAAATCTTACTGCTAAGTTAGTGCAATTTCACCAAGAAAATGTTCTGTTGTTGCTGTATTTTTTGTTTTTATTTATTTTTGGTAACAAGTAACAAATATATCATGCATTTATCTAATGAACTGTTATGCATAAAGAATTTATTAAGACGGGCAGAAATGTGACGTAGTATGAAATATGAGTTGTGACAGTGAGTGGGAAATTTGGGGGTAAATACTCAAAAGGGGACAAGAAGTTGTCAGAAAGCCTGCAGTCAATGGAGTTGATGAAGTCAGCACGTCAGGAGTAATAATGAGGACTGAGTTGGGAAAACACGGGTCAGCACGCTAGCAGGCCAAAATGATTAAGAAGTTAAAAAAAGTAGTTAGCATTATATTACGAATGCAACATTACGAAGGCAACAAAACCCATTAGTAAGGAAAAACATTCGTCAGCATTTTGAGGTAATGGTACATCACGGGAATGAGAAATTAAAAGAAAAACATTAGTCAGCATAATGGGTGTAGGAGAGATTAAGTCTCATCAGGAAGATACCATCTTCACGATGGTTAACACTTTAGGAAAATAAGCAGACTATGTGGTTCGCTGACAAAAGAGTAGATAAAATTTGACACAAAGCAAAAGTTCACCAAGAGAATAGCAGAAACTAGCGGAATATATTCGAAAACATGACTCAGCAAAATTGGATAGGAAAATTATGCTGAGTCATGGTGGCTAAAATCAGTCTAATAATGAATTAACTTTAGACGGAGAAGTCGAGAGGCGAAAATCAAAAGGCCAAGTTATCAGATAGCCAAAAAATAAAAAAAATAAATGCAATGTCCGAACGTGGCAGAAGTGGACAAGAATTACGGAGGCCAGAGAGAATCTTATACAGCATAGAGATGCGGACAAATGCGGACGAAGATTTTCTAACACCGATAAAGTTTGTTCCGCCATCAGTCAGACCAGTGAACAGAAGGGGAGCAATGGTAATGAACAGGGGATTAAAATTACAAGGTCCACTCTTCTACCATCAATGGGTGATGAAGGGTTGGGAATTATGGGACTGGTCCCACGAAGTTCATAACAAAGAAAGTCGAAATCCAAATTGGTCATGCTCGAAAGTGGGCTTATTCGACGCTTCATCACTCCAACGTCGGTTATACTCAAAGAATCGACCCAGACTTCTTAACACGTAAATCGCGAAGTTATCACTTATCTATTCTGTTATGATTTAGAAAACATTCCAAACTCCAAAAGTATGTTCACTAAAAAATCGACTCGAAATAATTACGTGAAAACTAAAGTTCAGGACGGTCAATTTTGTCCATTTTGGACATTGTAACTTTCGAGGTCCATAGCTTTAAAATAGATAACCGGAGTACGTATTCGATGCATTTATTGGATGTCGAGGGACTACATGGTCCAGTACAATTTTGTTTGGTAAGCTGCTACGAGTTAAAATGAAGACTTTTTCAAAAAAGGACTAGGGTGATTAACTATTTGCATATTTTGAGAACGGATTACGAACCCCAAAACAAAATTCTATCAGACACACTAAAGTTGGTTATCGTAGCAGTTGTTACTTGAACTAGGGGGCGGTTTTGACACGGGTGTCACATAAAACAAATTACTATTCATTAAATTCTATCCTAGTCTGACCGTTTAGTCAGACAATTAGACTGATCATGCACCATCCTATGGGCAATATGAATGTTGACTCGGCCCAATCAGGAAGTAAGATAGAGTCATGTTGATTACATTCGCTTTCAGAAGGGAAATTATTCCATTGTTCACTGCTAATAGTTAATTACAGCCTAGCTTGGTTGCCATTTCAATTTGTCCTCCTGGTGACTCTGTAAAGAAGCCATTTTCAATGTTAAACTCATACGAAAGATCTTCTGCGTCCAGCTTAACATCAATATATTTTGCTTTTAGGTCCTCTACAGTAGTGACCCCCAGTTATGTTTAAAGGAAAGGACACGCCGGTTATTTCGAAGGGATGAATAAATCACTGTAAGGTATTATCTGACCATTTTCGGCATGAAACAGATTTCTATGCAGGAATTCTATCGGACTTCAAGCAGATAACAATGTTGATGATACCAGAGATGTCAGGCTTACGAAATTAACATCAAGCCTACGAAGCATTACATAGAGGAGTAGATATTTGTGAGAATATAGCTCCAGTTACAATGGGAAAAGTCAAAAAGTACCGAGGTAAGGGGAAAATAGCAACGAACACAGTAATTCACAAACAATATGAAAGGATGCAGCGTAGAAAAAAGGGCCAGATGGGAAAAGAAGACCGAATAACGAAAAAGGAAATAATAATTAACCGGAAAAGAAAGACGCATCGAACTGAGGAAGCGTGGCAACGACTTAATACAAAAAAATTACGCACGCAACTATTTTGGGAAAGAAGAGGAGAAACATTTGAGAACTGGTACAGTAAAACGAAAGAAATACCGTTCAAGATTACACCTACAGGGAAAATACTAAGACCGATTATCTTCAAATATGATGAAGTAATGCTACAGGCGAATAGGGAATTTGTAGTAAAGAATCTAGGAGATTGGTTGAGATCAGGAGCAATTACACACATGAGAGTGTATGAGAGAACAGAGTTGCAAACACCATTAGTTTTAGCAGCATTGGATACAAAACCAAGGATATATTTTTTAGAAGTGGTTAAACAATATGATAGGTTGTGTAAATTAGGTGGCAAAAAGGTTTCCAGTTGTTAAAACTCAACAAAGATAGTAGGAAGATGACATCATTTAAGTTTGAAAACTTAACGTTTAAATATTTCGGGATGCCATTTGGACTGCTGAAGGCACCGTCAATATTTCAATTAGTTAACCATATCGTCATAAATTATATAAGAAGACGAGGAATAATGGCGTCACTTTACTTAGATGATAGATTGTTTATGGACTCGGAAGAAACAATTTTGGAGGATGAAACGATTCAGAAACATCCAGGAGCTGAGAAAATTCCTTTAAATTGTTTTATGGGAACCATGCTAATAATAGCGACGGGAGGATTTATACTGTTAGACAAATCTGTGACGGATCCACAATATGAACTTCAGTTTCTAGGGATGAAGATAAACACGTGGCTGGGAACAATTGAAGTACCAGAAGAAAAATGGCTAAAATTTGTAAAACTGCGCAGAATGTTACAACAAAGGGAAAACATTCTTCTGAAGAATTTAGGGAGACTGAGGGGAATAGCAGTCAGTTTCAAAGTGGCATGTAGCAGAATGAAATGCTACATCAGACAAACAATGCGAGTAATAACAATTCCAAACAGAACAAATGAACTCTGGGCGCATAATGACTTGGAATGGAGAAAAGAACTGTAAAAGTGGCAGCATCTTGACTACTTAAAAATTAAAAGATCTTGGTTACCACGAGAGAGAGGTAGTATGAAAAAATGGTGATCTTCACCGACGCATCACAAGCAGCAGCAGGATACTGTTGGTTTACAAGAGAGGGAAATCAGCAAGCGACGAAATATTTCACTGAAACGCAGCAATGATGGGCCATACATAAGAAGGAATCATACACTATTTTACCATGGAAGAATGAAAGGTGAAACATCAAGAACAAATGTCGCGGTGCTATGTAACAATCAGATCAGAACAAGCAACTGAACGATATAATGACGGAAATATTCGAATTTGCGCAGAAATCGAATACTGTTGACATAATATCAACTGGCGGATGCGGCATACAGCCAGTTGACGCCATGGCAACACCAGAAAATGCTAAATGCAAAAAGTTTATTACATGGCAACAAGTAGCTCAGGCTTGGGCAAACGATATTTTGACAATGACGGATGAAAAATTACGAGGATAATGGCACATACGGCGATGCTGAAGCACAAGAAGGCGAGAGTTCACATCCAAGGAGGAAAGTGGTAAGAAGTGGTACGAAGTGGTACTAAGTGGTACGAAGTGGTACGAATTGGTACGAAGTGGTACGAAGCGGTACGTAGTGGCACGAAGCGGTACGAAGTGGTACGATGTGGTACGAAGCGGTACGAAGTGGTACGAAGTGATACGAAGTGGTACGAAGCGGTACGAAGTGATACGAAGTGATACGAAGTGGTACGAAGTGATACTAAATTATACGAAATGATACGAAGCGGTACGAAGCCGTACGAAGTGGTACGTAGTGGGACGAAGTGATACGAAGTGATACGAAGTGACACGAAGCGGTACGAAGTGGTACGAAGTGGTACGAAGCGGTACGAAGTGGTACGAAGCGGTACGAAGTGATACGAAGTGGTACGAAGTGGTACGCAGTGGTACGAAGCGGTACGAAGTGGTACGTAGTGGTACGCAGTGGTACGAAGCGGTACGAAGTGATACGAAGTGGTACGAAGCGGTATGAAGTGGTACGTAGTGGTACGAAGTGGCACGAAGCGGTATGAAGTGGTACGAAGTGATACGAAGTGGTACGAAGTGGTAC
>SCLF01737984.1:0-22179 GCA_004367975.1 Mesochordaeus erythrocephalus | reverse complement strand
TTTTCTGCGTTGTTGCATTGGTCACCTCGAATGTCATTATCACCCTTAATGAAGTGACCGTCAGATCGGGGTAAAACCAAGCCGATGCGTAGCGAGGTGGCGAGGCGGTCTGGTGATCATGGTCGTCGTCGAACGGAGTGGTATTAAACCAGGGATGGATTAATGCTTTATCGAGTACGACGACACGCTGGATTGGTGATATTACACCTATTCAGAAATTGAAATTAACACAGAGAAAAATGTTGACTCTTGATCTCCGTTAATAATGGGGGGATTATACTGGCATCATTGAGATTGAGTAAAAATGAGGCTGTATACGAGCGTGGTTAAAGGGAAGCTCTTATAAGTCGCGATGAGCGCGATAAGGTGGCGCCACTTCTAGAAACCAGGTCAAGCGGGCATGAGGTGGGATAGCTGACCAGATGAAGACGCTGAGGAATGTGATTAATCAAAAAAAGGTCTTCATTTGTTTTATTGCCCTTAAAGGTGTTATTTTCAGGCGTCAGTATTTTTTTCTACCCAGCGTTCGCCATCGGGTCTTGTTTCTTTTTTCCAAAAAGGGGCGCGGTGTTTTAGTTCTTCTATTAACCAACTGCAGGCATCTAGGCTTGCTCTGCGATGTGCAGACCAGCAAGCAATCAGCATAATAGGTTCGGCCGGTTTAATATTCCCGACACGATGTACAATGAGGACATCCAATAAGTCCCATTGTGTTTTTGCTTCATCGATCAGTTTATCGAGATAATGCTGTGTCATCGCTGGATAATGTTCCAAAGTCATGGCGCTGACATCGGCATTGTCATTAAAGTCTCGCATGGTGCCAACGAATGTGGCTGTGGCGCCAAACTGTTGATGTAGCGTTGTCTGTGTTTGATGTTCGGCAATGGCTTGCCAAGGATCAAAGGCATGTTCGATAATGTGCGTTGTCATGGTTTAGCCGCCAGTGACAGGTGGAAAAAAAGCGACTTCATCCCCATCTTTAAGGTTATCGTCGAACTGAGCATATTCCAAATTAATGGCGACCAATATATTGTCTGGCCGATTAACATTATTGGTTGTAACATCCCAAGCTTGGCCGGCTGTCTTAGCCTGTTCGATAGAGATGTCATCGAGTTTGAGTTTGTCTTTTAAGCTGGCAAAAAATTTAACGTGTATGGCCATAGTATTTCAATTTAAAGAATGATTGAGATAAGGCTATTGTACGCTGGAGAAGGTATTTTGTTGATGAAAATTAATAATGTCACCGAGGATAGTGCGTGCTTGAGGTAGAATATCGCAATTTTAAGGGTTTGTTTTGTGGAGTAAGTATGTCTGATTTAACGCATTTTAACCAAGCAGGTGAAGCCCAGATAGTGGATGTTGGTGGTAAAAAATCGACGAATCGTGTTGCGGTGGCAGAGGGTCAAATTGAGATGCTGGCATCGACTTTAGATTTGATTCAACAAGGTGGCCATAAAAAAGGCGACGTGCTCGGGATTGCTCGCATCGCAGGGATAATGGCTGCAAAGAAAACATCTGATTTAATTCCATTATGTCATCCTTTGGCATTAACGAAAGTCACAATTGATTTTGATATTTTAGAAAAAAGTGCTGCTGTGCGATGTCGAGTGCAAGTTGCAACAAGTGGCCCGACAGGTGTCGAAATGGAAGCGCTAACGGCGGTTCAGGTAGCCTTATTGACGATTTATGATATGTGTAAAGCGGTTGACCGCGCAATGGTGATGAATCACGTTAGATTACTGGAGAAGGCGGGTGGAAAGTCAGGTCATTGGTTACGAGATGAATAAAGTTTAATTCTCAAAAACAAGGCTAAAGGCATTGTCGTGTTATGGATTAATAGAGGTTCTCGCTTATTTGATGAAGGAATGCTTTATGCGTTTTATGAAGTTCGGTTTGATGGCTGTCCTAGGGTATCACGTTATCTTATCCCCAGCTTTTGCAGGGTCGGAAATAGCGACGTTAATTGAGATGTTGCATCAGAATGGGACGGTGAGTGATGAGCAATATGGTCGTTTGATTGAGGAACTAAAACAGAATGAAATGTCGCGGCAGACACAGCAGCAAGCGATAACGTCAAAAGTGGCTGAAGCCAGGAAGCCTTCAGATGTTGAGGTTAAAATCAAAGGTGGCGGTTTAGCGTTATCAACACGCGACGGTGCTTTTACAACGCAACTTGGTGGCCGTGTTCAAATCGATGCGGCAGGGTATGGCGGAGAGCCGACGTTGGGTGACGGGACGGAAATTAGACGAGCCTACCTTACCCTGAAAGGGACGATGTATGACGACTGGGGATACCGCCTGCAATATAATTTTGCCAATACAGGGGCTAATGGACAAGGCATTTTAGATGCCTATCTTGATTATAGTGGGTTTGAAAGTGTGAACCTACGCGTCGGTCACTTTAAAGAACCCTTTACCTTGCATGAAACAACGAGTGATAATTTTGTGACGTTCACAGAGCGTGCTACGGTGGCGGCTTTTTCACCTGGCCGGAGCGTGGGTCTCATGGCGCATCAGGAAAAGCATAACTGGACGTGGGCGTTAAGCCTCTTTGGTGAAGGTGTATCGACGAAGGGCGGAACAAACGATGAGGGGTGGGGTTCGAGTGCAAGAACTACGTTTGCACCGATCAATAAAGCAGGACGTTTAGTCCATATTGGCTTAGGCGCGAACTATCGTGATACAGGCGGTACGGAGACAGTTCGTTTTAGACAAAGGCCTGAGAGTTATGTCACGGATATCAATATTGTTGATACAGGCACGATTAGTGATGTAAAACAGATTTGGAAGTCGGGCGTAGAGCTAGCTACTGTGGTGGGACCTTTTTCAGGACAGGCTGAATATTTGCGTACTCGTGTGAACCGAGATGGATTTAAAGATTTGAACTTTGATGGCTGGTATGTCGAAACCGGTTATTTTTTGACGGGTGAATCACGTCAATATAAAAAGGGCAAATTTGGCAGACCGAAGCCGATGGCGAATGTTGGGGCTGGCGGTATTGGGGCTTGGCAAGTGGCTTTTCGGTATAGCACGATTGATTTTAGCGATGAGAATATTAATGGTGGTGAGGTTGATGCTGTGACGTTAGGGCTCAACTGGTACCCAACGCCAACATTACGTTTTACGGCAAATTATGTTGATGTTTTGGCGGTTGATGGTGGGCCTAATGATGGTCAAGAGCCGAGTGTTTTTCAAGTGCGTAGCCAGTGGGCATTTTAATTGAGTGTATGAAATGAAAATGATGACGGTATTATTTCGTTTAGGCTTACTTGCCTTTTTAGTTGCGAGTTACTCTGTTCAGGCTGTTGAACACCTTAAAATATCGACGACGACCAGTACAGAAAACTCGGGGTTAATGGCTGTATTAAACCCTGTTTTTGAGCAAAAACAGGGTGTGAAAGTTGATGTTATTGCGGTAGGCACGGGTAAAGCGCTGAAAATTGGCAGTTGGGGTGATGTCGATGCGGTGTTTGTACATGCGCCTGCTGCAGAGTTGAAGTATGTTGCATCGGGCGATTTTATTAGCCGTCGTGCGGTCATGCATAATGATTTTGTATTAATTGGGCCAAGGTCAGATCCAGCAGGTATCGGTGATGCTATTTCTGTGGAAGCAGCATTTAAAAAAATAATGATGTCTGAGGTGAAATTTGTATCTCGTGGTGATGATTCAGGCACGCATAAAAAAGAGCTCGCTTTATGGCAACAAGCTGGTGTGTCTCCTGTTGGCCGTTGGTATATTCAAGCGGGTCAAGGTATGGGGGCTGTGATCAAGATTGCAGATGAGATGAGTGCTTACACGTTAACGGATAGAGGTACTCAGATTGCATTTGAAGATAAAATTGATTTAGCCGTCCTTTATCAGGGCGATCCGCCGTTGTTTAATCCGTATCATATTATGGCGGTGAACCCTAAAAACTACCCTCATGTTAACTATGATTTGGCGATGAAATATATTGATTTTGTGACGGGTGAAGAAGGGCAAGCACTGATTCGTGATTTTAGGATTCAATCTCAGCCATTATTTTATCCGGATGCTATTCAGAAATAATGGTTATATTTTTGATATAAAAAAGCCGGTGATTTCACCGGCTTTTTTATTTATTCTGTTAAGACTATTTTATTGGTGTGCTTTCATTTTTTCATGGTATTCATCAGTGACAGATTTGACTTGATGATGGCCGCCAACTTCATGGCCTGTCATGCTGTCCATAGTGTCTTTAGCCGCTTCCATGGCTTCGTGAGCTTTATCTACCATATCTACGATGCCTTTACCCGCTTCTATAGCACCGTTTGCCATGTCTTTATTTGCTTCCATGGCATCGTGAGCCATTTCTTTGCCGGCTTCAGCAGCATGTTCTGCGGTTGCGTCTGCAGCTTGTTCAGTATTTTCTGCGGCGCTGTGTGTCATTCCTGATGCTTTATCGATCTCACCTTCTATAACATCCTCGGCTTTATCACAAGCGGTGATGAATAGTGTTGATGCGAGAAGAGCGGAAAGAGTTAGCTTTTTCATTTTGATTTTCCCTATGTTTTTAGTATGTTTAAGTTAATAAAAATATGGTTTTACAACTATATTACCCTTGGCTGAGTAGGCTTCGCAGGTCGATAATAGCAGCATTAGCGCGCGAGATATAGGAGGCCATAACAAGAGAGTGGTTGGCAAGAAAGCCAAAGCCAGCGCCATTTGAGATCATCGGGCTCCAAACAGTTTCCTGTGTGGATTCCAGTTCTCTAATGATTTGGCGTAAGCTGAGCAATGCATTTTTGTCTTTTAAGACATCAGAAAAATCATGCTCAGCGGCTTTTAATAAGTGAATGAGTGCCCATGCGGAACCGCGGGTTTCATAGAAAACATCATCAATTTCGCTCCATGGTGTTTTGGTGACCATTTCTACAGGCGATGGGGTCGACTGTTTTGCCGCGGGTTCACCGGCTAAGTCTGTATTGATACGTAGTTGGCCGACGCTGGCGCTGAGACGCTGCGATAGGCTACCAAGTCGTTTTTCAACGATGGCTAACCAAGCTGCAAGGTTATCAGCTCGGGCATAGAACTGGGCATCTTTTTGTTCTGAATTACTGAGACGGGCAAGATAGCGTTCAAGTGCTTCGTCCCCGTCCCGGTATTCGCCTTCTGTTGACGGGAACATCCATGACTCTGAGTTAAAATTGAATTGTGGTTCAGCGATTGCGAGGTCACTGTCTTCCAATGATTGCGATTGTGAACGGCTAATATCGTTACGGAGTGAACGTGAAAAGTCGCGGATTTGCACGAGGACACCAAACTCCCAATTAGGGACATTATCCATCCAAGTCGATGGTGGCAGCATGTCATTACTAAGATATCCGCCGGGTTTATCGAGCAGAGAATTGACAAGGGTGATTAAGGTGGCCGTCGAAACATAGCCAGTGACGATTTGTTGATCGCGTTCTGCGGCCAAGTGGTTGGCATTTTGAACAGGGCTGAAATTATCGGGTGTATTATTCCACCATGCCATGATGATGATGAAGGTGACAATGATGAGGCCTAGGGAGGCGCCTATTTTTTTAATGTTATTGTCGCGAGTATAAGGGTCGGTTAGGCTATCGTACATGTCCCAAAGAAGGTCTTTTCCGCGTTGCATTATTTCTGATGCCATGTGTTATTAATGTCTTATACAGTTTAGTAAATATATAGCGTAAGCTTTTCACTAGAGGATGACAAACATCTTTGTTGTGCCTAGGCGAACTTATTTATATAGACATAAATAATGGTGAATTTATCTTTGGGTGCTTATCTTGACTGGATAGTGGCTATTTACGCCAAATTTCGACCATGCCCTGCACGGTCGAAGCTAATTCATTCGGGTCAAATTTTGCAATAAATTTGTTGGCGCCCACTTTTTTTACTAAGGATTCGTTAAATTCACCACTCATAGAGGAATGTAAGAGAATTTGAATCGCTTGTAATGCCGGATCTTTACGAATTTCTGTGGTCAAGCTATAGCCATCCATCTCTGGCATTTCAATATCCGAAATGATGAGAGCAATATGTTGTTTAACGTCAAGGCCTTCATTTTGCCAGCGTTGTAGCTGCTCGAGGGCTTGTTTACCATTCTGCACAATAGTGGTGTCGATGCCAATTTGTGCCATGGTCTTTTCTATTTGTTTACGGGCAACACTGGAATCATCGGCAACAAGGATATGGGGGCGACGCTGTTCATTTTGTGCGGAAAAGTTCTCGCTCAGGTCTTTAGAGACTTCGTTATTAATGCCAATCACTTCGGCGAGGACTTTTTCAACATCAATAATTTCAACCAGATTGTCATCAACTTTGGTGATGGCCGTGAGGAAACTATTTTGGCCAACGCCGGGCGGTGCAGGCAATATTTCAGCCCAGCTGGTATTGATAATGCGGTTTATGTTGGCAACGAGGAAGCCTTGTACGGTCCGGTTGTATTCTGTGATGATGACAAAGCTATTTTCGAGGTCGTAGTTAGGCTTATTACCAATGGCCATAGCGAGGTCGAAGATACTAAGGGCCTGGCCGCGAATGGGGGCAACACCGCGAACTGCGGGGTGGGCTCTTGGCATTTTGGTCAGTGCGGGACAAGGGAGAGCTTCACGGACTTTAAAGACGTTAATCCCGAAAATTTGCCCGTTGTGTAGTTCAAATAACAGTAGTTCTAGGCGATTATGACCGGCTAATTGCGTTCGCTGATCGACGCCTTTGATAATACTTGCCATTGTGCTTTCCTTTTCTATATTGAAGTCCTATTAGGATTATCGCTGATGCGATTGTTTTGTCAAACAGATAATCTGCAATAATGTGATGCGGCACAAAAATTGCTCAAAGTTACTGTGTTAGCAGGTTCGTCAACAATATGACGGCATTAGATCTTGGGAGAAAAATGATGAGAATGAGTATAACGCCGTTCTTATTAAGTATTTTTTTTAGTATGACAATAACCTTAAATGGATGGGCTGGTTCTCTGCAATCTTTGAGTAGTATTGAGCATGCTGCCTATATGTATGTGATGGAAAAGACACAAACAGAGTATGACCTGCCCCAGATTGTGATGGTAAATCTGGACGCCAGATTACGATTGCAGGCATGTGATGATGCTTTGATTGCTTTTACGCATCAACAGCGTGTTGGCTTAGGACATCAAACGATAGGCGTGAAGTGCCAATCAGCGAAGCCTTGGATTGTCTATGTTCCGGTGACGGTGAAATTACTAAAACCGGTTGTGGTTGCAGCCAAAGCTTTAGCAGCTAAGCATATACTTACCGCGACAGATGTGGTCGTTAAGCAAGTTGACGTTGGGGCTTTACGGCAGGGTTATCTGAGTGATGCCGCATTGGTAGTGGGACAGCAATTAAAACATCCAATGGCGATGGGTATGGTGATTAGTCAAAATGCTGTCAAACCTGAAAAAATAGTCCGCCGGGGTGAGATGATTACACTGATTGCGGTGACAGGTTCAATGCAAGTTAAAATGCATGGTACTGCGATGTCAGATGCGAGTTTAGGGCAGCGTATTCGCGTTAAGAATAGCTCTTCAAAGCGTGTGGTAGAAGGTGTGGTCCACGCGCCAGGTGTTGTGCGCGTTAGTCTATGATGGGATTAATCAAAAAAGTCAAAAAGTTTAAGAGTTTAAGAGTTTAAGAGTTTAAGAGTTTAAGAGTTTAAGAGTTTAAGAGTTTAAGAGTTTAAGAGTTTAAGGAAAATTGCGATGTCAGAAATTAACAATATCAAATCATTAGGTCAGTCTGAGCTAGTTATTAGCCGGAATGTCACTGCGCGCGATAGTCAAAAACCAACCAATGCTGAAGGTGCTTCTGTACTTGAGAATCGTTCTGATAAGGTCAGTTTGACCAATGCTGCTGAGCAAATCCAATCTTTACAACAAGTCATTTCTGATGTGCCTGTTGTTGATAGTGAACGGGTTACCAGTTTAAAAGAAGCTATCGCTAATGGCTCTTATTCCGTTAATGCCGAAGAGTTGGCACAAAACCTGCTAAATTCTGAGTTCCAATTTAGATAAAAGCAGGTGACAAGCGATGAGTTCATTTCAACAGCTTTATAGTGTGTTGCAAGCAGAACATCGAACAGCGAAACAACTCCTCACTATTTTAACCCAAGAGCGAGCCGCCTTAGTTCATTCTGATCCCGATAAAATGACTGAATTGACTGCCAGTAAGCAACCTATGGTTGTGCAGCTTGAGCAGTTATCCCGTCAACGTGAGGCGGTGTTACAGGTGGAAGGCTTTTCTTCGGGTAAAGAAGGATTGGAAGCATTTATCGCTAATCAGGGGGAAAGTGAAGCATCCCAACTGAATAAGCTAATGCTCGCGTTAAAGCGTATTGCCTTTGAATGCCAAGAGCATAACCAAATCAATGGCGGTATTGTGAATGTTAACCGCCAATATTTGCACCGTGCGATGAGCATTCTGCGTGGTCGCGATATGGAAGTGACGTCATATGGCCCGGGTGGTGAATACACCAATCAAATTGTACGTCAGCCCCTAATTGGCCGTGTCTAGCTTATTGTTGACACCAATTCGCGAGTGTTTCAACCCATTTGGGGTGCTGGTTCATACAAGGGATAAGTGTCAATTTATCGCCACCGGCTTGTTCAAAGACTTCTTGTCCGCGGATAGCAATTTCTTCTAAGGTTTCTAAACAGTCTGTTACGAAGGCAGGACAAATCACTAAGATATTTTTAGCGCCTACAGCTGCGAGTTCGCGTAAACGATCTTCGGTATTGGGAGCGAGCCATTTTGCTCTTCCTAAGCGAGATTGGAATGCGACCGAATACTTATCAGGTGATAAATTGGCTTTTTCGATAAAGTGTTGTGTTGTCATCATGACTTGATGGCGATAACACGTTACGTGAGCCGGGTTAGTTATTTGACAGCAGTTCTCAATTTTTAAGCAATGGCTGCCCGATTTATCTAAGCTGGTGAGGTGGGATTCCGGTAAGCCATGATAGCTAAATATAAGATGATCATAAGGTTGGTCTAAATAAGGTTTTGCGCTTTCTACTAAGGCAGTGATGTAGTCTTCTTTTTGGTAAAAAGGGGAAATAATGCTGAGTTTAATACTTAACTGATGTTTCTTGATAATGGTTTTAGCTTGTTCTATTGATGTGGTAACTGTGCTATCAGCAAAATGTGGATAGAGCGGGATAAATAGAATTTCTTCGATACCTAGTTGCTGGGCGAGTTTGAGGAGTTCACTTTCGATATCTGGTGATCCATACTGCATGGCCATACCGACTGGCATGTCAATTTGTTGTTGTAATGCTTGTTTTAATTGTTCTGAAAAGACAACGAGTGGTGAGCCTTCTTTTAGCCATACACTTTTGTACGCTTTAGCAGAGTCTTTTGGCCGCTTTGGTAAAACTAAGAGGCTGACGATGAGACGGCGTAGAATCCAAGGCAGTTGAATGACATAGGGGTCCATTAAGAATTGATCGAGATAGCGCCTTACTGAGGCTTCATCGGTGTTGTCAGGGGAACCTAAGTTGGCAAGTAATACGGCACGGTGATTCATGAGCTATCTCGCTTTAGCTAAGGGTGAGAATGATATGGCGCTTAGTATAGTAGATGGTCTGCATTCTTGCCCAGATTCGCTGTTAACTTAGACTTTTGGCGGAGAAAGGGCTAGTTATTTATCCAAGGTGGCACTACACGGAACGATGCGATAGCGAGTAAGTCGTGCGAGTCGCCAGTAGGCGTTGGTGATGACAGCCTCTTTCGTCGCGTAGCGAAGAATAGTGCAGTCATGACATCCTCACTCTGTCAGTCGCTTGAGAGTCGATGCGTAGGGAGGTGACGAGGAGGCCTGGTGATCATGGTCGTCGTCGAACGGAGTGGAATTAAACTAGGGATGGATTCATTCTTTATCGAGTACGACGACACGCTGGATTATGCGTACTGTACCAATTCTGAGTTATATAAGCTAAACTCGCTATGTTGCTGATATTTCACCTATAAGGAAGTATGTGGATCGCTTAAAACATATTATTACGGCTAATGTGCTATTGGCCGTTGTTTATTTTATTGCAGGCCTATTTTCGCTGAGTTTATCGCTTCCGTCTAGTGGTGGGACACTACTCTGGATGCCAGCAGGTATTATGCTGGCGGCTGTTTTAATCTGGGGATACCGTTTATTACCCGGTGTTTTCTTGGGCGATTTTCTAATTGCATACTATTTGGTGGGTGCTGAGAATCAGCATGCGATCTCTTTGTGTATTTTGTTTGGTGCTCAAGCAGCTTTACACGCTGGATTGGGAAGATATCTATTAACCGGATTCAAAGTCTGGCCATCGGCATTGGTCGAACTGGGGGAGATCTTCAAATTTTTTCTTATTGCTGGGTTACTCTCGACGCTTCCTCCAGCATTGCTTTTAGTGGTCGTTGAACAATATTTGGGTACTTTAAACGGAGACTCATGGGTCTACCCGATGGTCATATGGTGGCTCGGCAGTGCCTTAGGCGTTGTTATTTTTACGCCGATCACCCTGATTTTATTGGCTTCTCCACAGCGGGCCTGGCGAGAAAGAATTATCAGTTTTGTGGTGCCCATGTTTTTATTATTTATTACCTTAGTGTTTATTTTGCATGGTGCGAGAGCGAATGAATTATCTCAAATAACGCAACGTTTTGAAGATAATGTGAAACTTGCGCATTCTTTGGTCGAACGAAAATTAGCGTTGGATATGACATTTTTGAAAAATATGCGGGTCTTTTTCCAAAATAGCGAACAGGTGACAGAGGAGGAGTTTAACGCTTACGTTCAAGAATTTGATGATGATATACAACGAGAAGATGTTCCTCATTCTGTCGTTTGGGTTAAACACGTTAGTGGCAAAAATAGATTGGCTTATGAGCAGCGGCAAGGGCACTCGATTAAGGAACGTGATGTTGCGACGGGTTTGTGGATTCCTGCATTAACGCGTGATGATTATTATGTGGTGCATTACACCAGATCCGGGCGTGGGAAGCCCCCGCTTTCTGAAGGTGTCATGAGTGTTAAGAGCGTAGATATTTGTGCTGGCGAGCAGCATCGCGCTATTTGTCAAGAAATAATTGAGACCGGTCAAGGGCAAGTGCTTGATTTGGAAATGAAACAACAATTTCTATACTTACTACCAGTATTTGACGAACAACAGAAAATAAGCGGGATGGTGTGTCATTTGTTTGAATATGACGCGTTGATTGAAGATGCTTTAACGCGGTCATCTAAGCAGTGGATTGAAGTGACGCTGATTGAACCCGAGAGTAAGGCCATTTTGTTTTCAACATTGGATAGTCAAGCTAAGCCGATGTTTTATGATGATGAACCTTTGGTGTTACAAAAACCGATAAGTTTGAACGGTTATCAATGGTTACTTGATTACAGCCCTTCACAGTATTTTATAAATAATTATTCTACGTGGATGACATATTGGATTATGACGGGCGCGTTTATTGTTTTCAGTTTAATTACATTGTGGCTTATGACATTAACGGGGCGTGAGCAGCGCGTAAAGAAAGAGGTTAAAGAGAGGATACGAGAAACAGGACTTAGTGCTAATTTGTTAGCATTAAGTGAAGAAAAGTTTCGCTGCCTAGTTGAAAATATTCAGGACGAATATCTTATTTATAGCTATAACAAGGAAGGTCTTTATACTTATATTAGTCCTTCAATTACTCAAATTCTGGGCTATGAACAGGAGGAGTTTTTGCAACATCATTCCACCTATATGCCTGAATCTGACATTAATCGAGATGCAATAAAATCTATTGCCCAAACGTTATCTGGTCAAGCATCATCATCTTATGAAATGGAATTAAGAACTAAATCGGGTGAATTGCATACCTTACGCGTTAACGAAAACCCTATTTATGATGAAGATGGACAGGCTGTAATAGGCGCCAAAGGGATAGCGCGTGATATCACCGAATCTAAAAAAGGGCGTTTGGCCTTAGAAAAGTTATCTTTGGCGATGAAGCATAGTCCCAATGCGGTCGTGATCACAGATCGTGAAGGTAATATTGAATATGTAAACCCCAAGTTCACCACGATTACAGGTTTTTCAGCAAATGAAGCCATAGGTAAATGGCCAGAGATCATTAGCTCTGATAATACCGATCCTGAGTTGTATCAAGACTTATGGCAAACGTTATTATCTGGTGCGGAATGGCGTGGTGAATTACAAAACCGCAAGAAAAATGGCGATTTATATTGGGCACAAGAAGTGATTGCGCCGATGTTGGATGAGTCGGGCCATGTGACCCATTTCGTGGTGACGCAAGAAGATATTACAGAGGCAAGACAAATTAATGAGCTGACATCATATCAAGCGAGTCATGATTTATTAACGGGCTTAGTGAATCGACATGAGTTTGAGACACGCTTAAAACGCGCCATTAGCTCTTCGAAGCGGGATCTGACAGAACATGCTTTGTGTTACCTCGATTTGGATCGATTTAAAGTTGTGAATGATACCTGTGGGCATGTTGCTGGCGATGAATTGCTGCGTCAGGTAGGCTCATTGATGTCGGTGAATGTGAGATCGCGCGATACGCTGGCGCGGTTAGGTGGTGATGAGTTTGGTTTGTTAATGGAGCACTGTGAGATAGAACAGGCGCACCAAGCTTGTGAATCGCTACTTGAATTGTTCCAAAACTTTCGTTTTCACTGGGAAGAACATGGTTTTACCGTTGGAGTCAGTATTGGTTTAGCGATTATCGATCAGCATATTAAAGATAATGCTGAAGCTATAAAGAATGCTGACTCTGCCTGCTATGAAGCAAAAGGTGCTGGGCGAAATCAGATCAAAGTACATACCGAAGATCATGCTCGGCTGCAAAAACGTCGGAGTGATATTCAGTGGAGTAATGAAATAAGCGATGCTTTGGATAATGACCGTCTATTACTTTATGCGCAGCCAATCGTGGCATTAAGTGATACTGCTTCATGTGTCGGTTATGAGGTTTTGCTGAGGATGAAAATGCAGGATGGGCGGATTGTGCCGCCGGGTGCTTTTCTACCCGCTGCTGAGCGTTATAACTCGGCGGTGAGAATCGATCGCTGGGTGGTGAGTCATACTTTGTTCTGGATGAATAAACATATCCACGAGTTGGCGGATGTTAAGAGTGTCTCAATTAATTTATCGGGACAGTCTTTAGGTGATGAGGTGATGACGGAATATATTATTCGTGAGTTTGATCGCGGTGATATTCCGGCGAGTACAGTTAAGTTTGAGATTACCGAAACTGCTGCGATAGCCAATTTACATGAAGCAATGCGGTTCATTAATACATTGAAAGCCTATGGCTGTCGTTTTGCCTTAGATGACTTTGGTAGTGGCTTATCCTCATTTGCTTACTTGAAAAATTTAGATGTCGATACATTAAAAATAGACGGGATGTTTATTAAGGATATGTTAGATGACAGGCTTGATTATGAAATGGTTAAATCTATCAATGAAATTGGCCATGTGATGGGGCTTGAGACTGTGGCCGAGTTTGTCGAATCTGATGCTATATTCGAGAAGCTAAAAGAGATTGGTGTTGATTATGCACAGGGCCATAGCTTAGGTAAACCAGTGAGTATTGATGAAATTTTGAAAAAACAGCCTGAAGAAGATTAAACTGGTTTTTGTCTGAGTTATTACTCGACTGCTGTTATACTTCCGGTAAAAGCCCCCGTAGCTCAGCTGGATAGAGCGTCCCCCTCCTAAGGGGAAGGTCATGCGTTCGAATCGCGTCGGGGGCACCACCTTTATCAAATATAAAGTGTGATATCCGCTTCACTCGCAAACTCCAAGAAGGTGGCTGCTCCGCCACGGCTGATATTTTGGATAAAGTCTTCGTCACTGTAGTCAAACAAGTCGACAGTCATTTGGCAGGCGATGAGTTCGACGTCTGATTCAATACAGATATCGCGTAGTTCTTCTAAACTAGCGATGCCCTTCTTTTTGAGTTTCTGTTTCATCATCCAAGTGGCAAACCATTCTAATCCGGGAATAATTTGTAAAATGCTGGGGACAGGGATCGGCATTGGCATTGCTGGATTGCCTAGTGGGGATATTTTCAGATTTGGTTTCTTGGTCAGTAGTTGCAGAGCATAGAAGGTGAAAAATATCTTAACTTCCATTCCTAAGGCAGCGGCTGTAGACGCGAGCAAAAATGGTGGGTAAGCGCTATCCAAAGTGCCTTTACTGGCGATGATGGCCATTTTTTTAGCCATTGTCTTGACCTTTTTCAATAATGAAGCTTAGATTATCTGTATTTTCTATTAGTTCGAGCAGTGGGTTGTCAGTCATTTTGCAAAAGGCTGGGATATCTTGTTTGGCGCCGATATCGGTGGCGATAAGGTGCAAGCGCTCACCGGGTGACATACCTGACAAGGCTTTGCGGGCTTTTAAAACAGGCAGAGGGCAATTTAGCCCTGAGGCGTCGAGTTCTAGATTAAAATCTGACATAAATCCTTTCCAAAGTAATCATTTTAGCTTTTAATACAATAATAAACTTAAATGAAGCAGTTGTCTCTTGGAACACCCCTGAAGCAAGGAATGTCTAGACTGACTATGAGAATACGATTTGTTGCCACCTTAATGGTTTTATTGGCTTGGCCATTGTCTTATGGCCATGGCCAAGCGGCTGATATTGCTTTACCTGAGATTGGTGATAGTGCGGGTACTTTGATTTCACCACAACAGGAATATCGTATCGGTCAGGCTTTTTTCTGGCGGTTACAGCAGTCTGTTGATTTGGTCGAAGATCCTGAAGTTAATCATTATATTGAGAGCCTAGGACAACGGTTGGTGTCCTACAGCGATGGCCCGGCTTTGCCTTTCAAATTTTTTATGGTCCCTGATCCGACGGTGAACGCTTTTGCGGCCCCCGGTGGGTTTATTGGTGTGAATGCAGGACTATTATTGACGAGCCAGCAAGAGGATGAGTTAGCGTCGGTATTAGCGCATGAAATTGCACATGTCACGCAACGACATTTATTACGAAGTGTTGAAAAGCAGCGACAATCGAGCATTTCTCGTATGGCAGCGCTGTTGGGAGCAGCTCTGCTTACGGCTGTCGATCCACAGGCCGGCGTGGCGGCATTAACAGTGGTTCAAGCTAGTGCTGTCCAGTCTCAAATCGATTATACGCGTGCGCATGAGGCTGAAGCAGATAATTTAGGTATGTTGAATTTGGTGCGCTCTGGGTTTGATGCACAAGCGATGGCATCGTTCTTTGAACGCCTTCAGCAGACAAGTCGATTTTATACTGGCAATGCGGTGCCAGAATTTTTACGTACTCATCCGGTGACCACATCACGGATTGCTGAGGCGCGCGGTCGAGCGGTGACTTATCAACAAGCAGGACAGAGAAGGGATGATTTGTCGTTCTATTTAATGCGTGAGAAATTGCGGGTGATGACTAGCACTAACTTAATCGGTTTAAAGAAGTACTATGTTAAGGCGATTGAGAAAGGCAATAACCGGAACACGATTGCTGCACGTTATGGTTATGGCTTAGTTTTGTCGGCGACAGGAGAGTACGGCAAGGCGCGTCAGCAAATAAAAGCGTTGATTGTTAATGATGCGGAACGATTAACTTATCAATTGGCTTTAGCTGATATTGAAAAAGCCAATGGTCTATTATCCGAGGCATTAACCATTTATCGGACTAATCAAAAGCTGTACCCGAATGATTATGCTTTGTCAGTAGAGCAGGCCGTGGCATTGTTACAAGCGCGTGATCCTGAGCAAGCATCGACATTACTGCTAATTCAATTAGAGGCTGGCCGAGGTTCAGGTCAATTGTATAAATTGTTGGCACAAGCACAAGGGGACATGGGCAAGACGAGTGATGGCCATCGCTGGTTAGGTGAATATTATTATAGTGCGGGCCGTTTTGAACAATCAGAAGAACAGTTCAAACTGGCTATAAAATCGGCCCGAGGTGATCAATATCAATTGGCTAAATTGAATTCTAGATTGCGTGAAGTTGAGGCGACTCAAGTGTTAATGGAAGCGTTATGACATCGTCGACTCAGCTTGGCCGTAGAGGAGTATTAAAGCAGTTTATTTCGGCGTCGACATTAGCAATGGTCGCCGCGAGTGGTTTTTTGTTGCCACAGCGTGTATTAGCACATTGGCCTAATGATGCTTTCGGCGCTGATACAGTGGAAGATGTTTTGTTGGCTTTGATGGGGCAAACGGACGAAATTAAGAATAGTGATGTCACCTTTTCTGTCGGTAAGCCGGCTAATTTGGTGACGGATGGTAAGTCAGTGACGGTCGAAATTGCGAGTCGTTTATCCAGTATCGAACGGGTTGCGGTGTTAGTTGATAATAACCCAAACCCTTTGGTGATGAGTTTTGATTTGACGGGTTCAGTGATGATGCCGTTGAAGTCGAGGATTAAAATCGTCGAGGGTGAATCTCAAGTGATTGCGATAATTCGGTCTGAAGGTAAGCTCTATAAAGCAACGCGGAATGTCCGTGTGTATGCTGGAGGCAACCCTTAATGTCGATGTTGCATCAAGATCGTTTAAGGGTCACTTTACGCACGGGATATACTGAGGTGCGGTTACTGTTGATACACCCAATGACATCTGGGCGTAGTGTTAATAATGATTTGAATGTGTCGCCACTGCATTTTATTCAAGATATTCGTTGTTGGCGAAATGATGAGACAGTGTTGTCGGTAAAATGTGGGCCAGCGACAGCTGAAAACCCGTATTTTTCTTTTCGGCTTGTCGAGGGTGAGTTGGGTGACAAAGTCAAAGTGCGTTGGGTTGATAACCTTGGACAGAAAGGCACTGTTGAGGTGTTAGTGAAATAAGGCGGTTGGGTTTTAGTGCCGCCCTTGTTTTTCTATATAGCATTGATGGTATCCCTCGGCAGCATAAAATGGCTGAGCAAGGGTGATTTCTGTGACGATGGGTTGTCGACAGAATTGGGTTTGATTTAAGACTTGTTTTTTGTTGGTTGCTAATTCTCTTTGTTCTTCATTGTGATAAAAAATGGCGGATCGGTATTGTGTCCCTTTGTCTGGGCCTTGGCTGTTTAATGTTGTTGGGTCGTGAATTTGCCAGAAAAAGTCGAGTAGTTGCTCGTAGCTGATTACGGCTGAGTCAAAAGTAATTTCTATGGCTTCAGCATGATCTGTTGTCCCTGTGCAGACGGCTTTATAGTCGGGTGATTCAGTTTGACCGGCAGTGTAACCGACGCGGGTTGAGATGATGCCAGGAAGTTGTCGAAACTTGGCTTCGACGCCCCAGAAACAGCCTGCTGCAAAGGTTGCTATGTGCATTGTTTTCTCCTTATCATAATGATGTGGTTGCGTCGCCATATGAAAGCTTCTATTCTTAATGGATTTTTAATTTACCTTAATTCAAAGTAGGCTATTAATGGTGTTAAATCAAGATACTGCTCATTTTAATATGTTAGAGCAACAAGTACGGCCAACTGATGTGTCGGATGTGCGTTTATTAGATGCTTTACGTCAGGTAAAACGATCTGATTTTATTAGCGCTGATTTAGCGGGGCTTGCTTATGCCGATACGGCGTTACCTATTGGGCATGGCCAGACGATGTTGCCACCGATTTTACAAAGCAAAATGCTACAGGCATTAGCGGTTAAAGCCAGTGAATCTGTTCTAGAAGTTGGGACCGGAACAGGTTATTTTACTGCGCTGTTAGCGACGTTAGCTAAACAGGTGGATACGGTTGATATTGTGTCAGAATTAGCGGCGATAGCTGAGCAGAATATACAGGCTTGTGGGTTTGAAAATGTTGTTTGTCATGTCGGAGATGCATCTACACAATGGCTACTAGATGATCGCGTTGATGTGATTGTGTCGACCGCTGCTTTTGTGAAGATACCTGAACCTTATTTGCTTCAATTACAGGTCGGAGGTCGGATGTTAGCAATTGTCGGCGAAGGAAAGTTGATGGAAGTGCAGTTGGTGACCCGGCTTGCTGAAAGAGAATGGCAGACAAAAGTGGTATTGGAAACAGTGATTCCGGCCGTGATTAATGCTGAGCCTAAGCCTGAATTTGAATTTTAAAGTATCAAGATTATGAAGCAATTAAGCGCGCGTGAAGTATCTAATTTATTATCAGAAAATCAGCCAGTGACAGTGGTCGATGTCCGTGAGCTACATGAATTAACTTATGGCAAAATAGCGTGTGCTTTGCACATTCCAATGCAGACGATTCCAAATGAGTTACATCAATTGGGTGATGACGTTCATCGAACAGTCATTTTAGTGTGTCATGCTGGTATGCGGAGTAGGCATGTTGCTCAATATTTGGAAGGAATTGGATATAGCAATATCATCAATTTGGTGGGTGGCATGAATAGCTGGGCTACGGATGTTGATAAGTCGATGTCAGTTTATTAGGGAAAAGTGTGAAACGAATAGCGATGAGTTTAAGCTTGATGGCGGGATTGTCATCTTCAGTTAGTTATGCTGAAAATTTGATGGATGTTTTCCATAGTGCTCTGGTCAATGATCCCCAATTATTAGCAGAGGCTGCTGCGCAGCGTGCTGTGGGTGAGCTAGATGCGCAAGCGACAGCGCGATTTTTACCGCAACTTTCATTATCGGCTAATGATGGAAAGGTGAAACGTCAATCGTCTTCTCAGACGTTTGGTGGCGATCGAGAATATAACAATCATGGTTATACTTTAAGCCTCACACAGCCGCTTTATCGGCAAGAAAATTTTGTCCAGAATAACCAAGCTGATATTGCGATTGAACAGGCGCAAGCGCGTTATCATATTGCAGAACAAGCACTAATATTGCGGGTTGCCGAACGGTATTTCGACTTTTTAGCACGACAAGATGAAGTACAGTTTTCAACTGCCGAAAAAACCGCGAATGCCAAACAGTTAGAGCAAGTTCAACGACGGTTTGACTTGGGTTTAGCGACGATCACAGATTTAAGTGAGTCACGATCAGGCTTTGATCTGGCCAATGCGGATGTGATTACAGCAGACAATGAATTAGCGAATAGTCGCGAACGGTTATTAGAGACATCAGGACTGTATTTGTATGGCCTAGCAGTATTAAAGTCGGATACCCTTCTAATTAAGCTTGAGCCTGAAGTGAGTCGTCAACAGTGGGTTGACGTGGCGTTAAAGCAAAACCTTAACTTACGAGTCGTTCAGAAATTGAAAGAAGATGCGCAACAAGTGATTGCTTTAGAAAAAAGTGGTCATCTCCCTAGCCTAGATTTAGTGGGTGAGAAAAGCTACACCTCTCAAAGTGATAGTAGTTTTGGCGGTAGTAGTAAAGTGCATCAGGAATCAGTGAGCATTCAATTTAACTTACCGCTTTATGAAGGCGGGGGGGTGTCATCTCGGGTAAGACAAGCCTCACATCGCCTCGATGAAGCGATGCAGAATGAAGAAGCGCAGCGTCGTGCGGTAGTACGTCAAAGCCGAGAGGCCTTTAACGGTGTGATGTCTGGTATTAGCCGTGTTAAGGCTTTAAAACAGGCTTTAGTCTCGGGCAAAAAAGCATTGGAGTCCACAGAAGCAGGATATGAAGTGGGCACACGGACAACGGTTGACGTTCTCAATGTACGTCGTGACTTATTTAGAGCAAAGCGTGATTATGCCAGTTCGCGTTATGACTATATTTTATCTAGCTTGCGTTTAAAGCAGGCAGCAGGGATTTTAACCCCGCTTGATCTAACTCAAATTAATGGGTGGTTAGAGGAGCAAGAATAATGATAAAGGATAATCCTTACTTGAGTAATGTACATGACTGCGTGTTAGTGGTTGTAGATGTGCAAGAGAGGTTAGTGTCGGCAATGCCTAAGGGCGTTAAAGAACGCGTTATTGAACGTGTAAATGTGCTATTGACTGCGGCAAATACGCTCTCGGTCCCAGTGATGGTGACTGAACAGTACCCAAGAGGCTTAGGACCGACTGAATTAGAGTTAGTCAAGCAGTTCCCTGAAGGTGTTGTCGTATTTGAGAAAACAACCTTTTCAGCGACGGCTGCGGTTGGTTTTGTTGAAAGCCTTGAGAAAGCGGGCCGAAAACAAGTTGTCTTAGTCGGGATGGAAACGCATATTTGTGTGTTACAAACAGCATTAGTATTGCAAGCCCAAGGTTTTCTTGTTTTTGTGGTGGAAGATGCTGTCAGTTCTCGAACTAAAGCCAATAAATACAATGCTTTACAGCGTCTGCGTGGTGCGGGTGTGATTGTCAGTAATGTTGAGTCTGTGATTTTTGAGTGGCTTGGGGATGCCTGTCAACAAGACTTTAAAGCGCTGGCATCACTGATTTTATAAAGACTAGTGTACTTGGTGTAGCTGCTGGCGCTTGTTAGCGGTGCCAGTTCGTTTTTTCTTTGGTGTTGCATTGGCGGATTCGTAGGAAGGCAAGCCTTTGATTTGGTTACGATCGTAGTCTAAAGACAGCACTTTTTTGACCGTAGTGACATCTTCTTCAAAGTGTTCGGTTAAGATAATAAAGATCAATTTAAACTGTCTTCTCAATGCAATCTTCCAACTGCCACCTGCGCACTCATAAAGCTGTTCTGACAACTGTAAAAAGCGTTGGAAAGGTTGGTCTGCCAAAATCATCGGTAGCGTGTTGGCGAAGCGTCCTGAGTTACCAATCATGTCCCAAAAGCGGGCAAAGCGATTTACCTGTTGCATTTCATTAAAGTCAATCTTTGAGGTGCTGAGGATGTTGTAGGGTGCTTGTGGATTGAAACGCAGTGCGTAATGGTTGTTATGACGATTTAAGGGCGCACCGCGTAGCCTTTTCAAAATACCGAGTTGGATCTCTTGCGGCTTTAGTGCGATAAGTTGATTAAAGCTATCGGCAAAATTATCTAAGGTGTCTTCTGGCAAGCCAAAAATTAGATCGGTGTGTAAATGGGCGCCGGTATTTTGTTTTAACCATCGAATATTGTCTTTGGTTTTATCATTGTTTTGTTTTCGACTTATTAGCGTTTGAATCTCAGGATCGAAGGTTTGAACACCGATTTCAAACTGCAAACTGTGGTTAGGGAACCGTTGTAAAATTGTTTTGAGTTTTTCAGGTAAATTGTCTGGAATAACCTCAAAATGCAGATATAAATCATCGGTCATTCGTTCTAAGAAAAACTCTAATATCCGAACGCTGGTGGCAACTTTAAGGTTAAAGGTACGATCGATAAATTTAAAGTTACGCACGCCGCGTTGCAGCAATTTGTCCATGGCAGCGAGAAAGGACTCTAACGGAAAAGCCGTGGCTGTTTTATCCAATGAAGATAAGCAAAACTCACATTTGAAAGGGCAGCCCCGTGACGCTTCAACATAGATCAATCGGTTACGAATATCTTCATCCGTGTAATAGTCATAGGGCATTTCGAGTTTATCGAGTGCAGTGGCGATGCCTTCAATGAATTTTTCTGCTGGTGCTTGATTGGCTAAAATTTGTTCACACAGTGTTCTGATGCTTTGTTCGCCGGGGCCTGAAATAATGTAATCAGCTTGTTCCACAATGACAGGTAAGTCAGGGGAATGACTGACTTCTGGCCCACCGAGGATGATCATCGTTCCTGGTGAAATTTGTTTGAGTAACAGGATGATCTGACTGATTTCAGTGATATTCCAAATATAGACACTAAAACAAATTATTTTTGGCTGATGCGCGAGTAGCTGTTCAGCAATATTGAGGGTTTGTTCTTGAATGGTGAATTCTTGAATATGGGCGTGTTGTTGCAAGTCGCCTAGATTGGCTTGCAGATAGCGTAGGCCAAATGCAGTATGCATATAGCGGGCATTTAAAGTGGTGAGTAAGATGTTGGGCGAGCTCGACATCAACATAGTTTAACGTAATCACTGGTGTTGATTGTGACTAATGGCAGAACCACTTGTTAATTCAAAACGGCTGGGACATACTTCGAATCAACTGTTAATAGGAATAAATATGTCTGAACTTTATGATTTTTCGCTGAATAAGCTGCAAGGCCAGCCGGTAATCCCCCCATTATTAATGGAGCTCAAGAGGAGAACTATTTCTCTGTGTTAATTTCAATTTCTGAAGAGCTGTAATACCACCAATCCCATATTAGCTAGGTCGTTCGTTATTGTAAGTCCACAACCATTGCGTCGCTCTGCTCTGTCATTCTTCACTCTCTCGATCGATAGACTGGCTTAGCCAGTCATACTTTACGGTTCGGTTAAACCG
>SCLF01737983.1:0-13333 GCA_004367975.1 Mesochordaeus erythrocephalus | reverse complement strand
AGCTCCAACGGTAAGTTAATAGTGTTACATCATCAAGCCAGTGGAAATTTCCCAGAGCATTAGATATATTTAGCGCAGTAGGTTAGAGCGTCGAGAAAATTTTGCTATGAGGGTTAAATCATATCTTTCTCGGTTTAACCTTCTGGGCAAAATTTATTCGAAAGTGCTTAAGCAAAATCGGGAGAGAATTGTACCTATCCCGCGTAATGTTACAATCCAAAAAAAAAATGGAAATCATTTTTGTTCGCGTACCCCCGGCCTCCAGATGTGTTGTGTTCTCTATTTCATTGACCTGATTGGTCGTCCAATAGAATGAGTTATAAGCCGGCGAGATTATCTAACTATACGCGTGATGTTCTCGAGACTCGAGTCATCCGTTAAATTGATTGGTCGTCCAATATAAAAGCAATAAGCGAGCCTTATCTTATTGCGCTGTTTATTTGACGAATTTCACAAAATGGACGAAATGCAGTCCATTTAAAGTCAGATTGGAAGAAAACAAGAAAAACTATGAACATAGAGAATGTTGGTCTGCTAGCCATTTTAAAACCGAAAAGTCCAATTCTCTCCACACTTTGGCCAGAGGTTAAATTAATGGTGGCAATTTTGGTTTTCGGAAAAAGATAACTTATTTTTATTCAAAATTTATCCAAATTTTGACTAATTCATTGAGAAATATGGTTAGCTCCCCGAAAAGTGATTATTGCCTATACGCCAATTGCAATTTTGGCGTCTGTATCTCTGCTGCTTTTGGTTTTGAATGTGAATGTCAGGCAGGTTTCGAAGGTGATATATGCAACGTTGAAATAGACGAGTGTCTTTACTCCCAGTGTAAAAATGGAGCCACATGCCTCGACATGGTAGCAGAATTTGAGTGTTTATGCCTACCTGGCTATGACGGAAGTCTATGTCAAGTTGACATAGACGACTGTGAGGATGATCCCTGCAACATAGTGTCGCAATCAAGCTTTTGCAATGACCTTGTTAACGGCTTCAAGGTTTGTTTATTTTTTCTGTTAATGTTCCAGAATTAAAATGATTGGTTCAAATTATATATCACATACGTGTTTTGAATAGAAACAAATCACATTCATACCTGTTACTTCTCGTGTATGATGCTTCTAGCCATTTAAATCTATGTGAAAGAGATAAACGTAGGCGTTAGTACATACGCCAGTAGTCTCAAATTATTTTGAAAACCATTAAAATATTTAGTAGAGCGCGGGTCTACGGCAATGTTTATAATTATATTGATTATTATATTAGAATATTAATTGTTATTATATTATAATATTAATAATTTTTATTTATAATACATGCACTTAGATTATTAGCGCGTAGTATGCTCCATTAAACAGGGCTATGCAGAACATCTAAAACTATCCCGTAACGTTTCGTAAAGATAAATGATCGTGTTAACCCTTAACCAGTCGATATCCCGAGCTAAATATCCTGTGGATACCCTTTAGGGACAAAATGTCCTCCGCTCTTCTTTTCCATCTCAATTAAAAACGAAGTTGTGCTATCTGGCTATTTAACGCTGTTAAAATTTTATTAATATTGCTTATCGATAAAGTATGAAAAGAAGTCCAAAAATTTCAGGTTGCCTGGCTCACTGACAGATATGTATTATTGGTTATTTTTTGTAATTAATTGTTATCTATTTGTATACAAACACACCCATAATAAATGGGTCAGAACCCGAAATTTCATTAAAATAATATTTTCTCGATCAAATAATATGCCTAGAAATCGAAAAAATTCAGCGTACCTAGCTTAATAACAGATATGTATTCTTAGTAATTATTTGATACTTGTTCGTTATTATTCTTAGTATGGCAATTATAAAATTTCACATTTCTTAAATCGTCTGCTTATCCCCAAAATTGGTCTCATTCCACGCGCACGGATATCTTTCACATTTCTTCTCAAGTAGTCGACCCCGAATTCCTAACCGGTTATATAGTTATAGCTACTAGAAGTCACAACGGTGATTTCGGGAACCATGTCCGATTGGCTCGAAAGTGGGCTTCTTCGAAGCGCCGTGACTCCAGCTTTAATTCCCCTCAAAAGACTGCCCCCAGTTCTTAACACGTGACCTAGTTATAGCCAAAAAATTGAATTTGTAAAGTACAACCTTTCGATTTGTTATGATTTAGGAACATGCCAAGATCCCAAAGTATGTTCTCTAAAAATTTGACTCGAAACAACTGCATAAAAACTAATGTGTGGGACGGTCAAAGTCAATTTAGTCTATTTTGGCAATGTGACTTTCGAGGTCCATAGGTGTAAAAGAATAATCGTAATACCTTGTGGATACTTTTATTGGATGCCCTTGGGTCTACTTAATGTAGTGAAATTTACCCTGGTGAGCTGTCACCAAGGGGGCCACTTAGGGGGTTAACTTTACGACGCGCATAATTTCGGCAGTCTGGGAACAGATTCTGAACCGCAAAGAAAACTGTATCCTACCCACTAAGTCTCGTTAACCAACCACTTTACAGGCGTGCGTCGTAGGACTGCTTTCTCTTGCAGTTCATGCAAACGTAATGTTTGAAAAGATGAGAATAGCTGTTTGCGTTGTAAAAAATGTGCTTGCTCTCTTCCTAGCACGATCTCTCTCTAAAATACTTACGTGCAATACAATAACGTAAGTTTTTTTCTATGCCAACAAAGATACATAAAGAACATCAATAAAATGAATTTTAGTTATTGGGGTTTTAACACTTGGAGTTGTAGTCGGAAAACCGTTGGATTTCTGAAAAAATGGAGACTAATTCAGGAAATATTTAATAACAAAATGTTGTTTACAACGTGAGAGCATTATTTTTTTTCTATGCCAACATGGATACCCAGAGAAAATAATAAATTGAAAGTGAGTTCTTACCGTCAAAAACTCTTAGTGCTGTAAGTAGTAAACCGTTTTATTTCTACTCCAGTGTATATTAACTCAAAAATGTTATGTGCATGATACGACCGCCATGTTTTGTCTGTAACGACAATGATACAAAGGCCAAACACTGACAACATTTTAATTGAAAAAGAGGTCCGACCGCTCAGATAATGGAGGCTAAATTTTGCAAGTCGCTTCAATTTTCACAAATAGCATGAAACCGCTTTTGGCCTGCCAAATTAGTTACAATGAATGTTTTTTATCGGCACTATTTTTGTATGAAGGGTATTTGAAATCCATATAACAAGATAAAATTTGAATCAGAGCATTCCATTTGTTCTCGAGATATTTGCGAAAGAAGTGCGTTCTTGACGTGTTAAGGGACAAAATTCCCTTCGGGGTATCCACTGGTTAAGTAAAAAGAGTGTCATTTTAACCCCTTGTGGGCAATAAAATTAAACATATGTTTAGTGTGATTGTGAAGTGGGCTATGATGGTGATTTATGTGAAAATGAAAAAAACAATTGTTTAAAAGTTGACTGCGGCCATGGATTGTGTATCAGTAAAATTGGAACTTTTATATGTGAATGTGATTCAGGATATGATGGTATATATTGTAAAAATCAAATGCAGGGGAGCTTATTGATAAACTATAATCACGTACAATTCTACTTTCAAATCGACTACTGTTAAAGCAGACTGAAATATTACTAATCGATGTGAGTCCTTGACATTACCTGAAGGTTTTATAAAATCCCAGAGGAGTAATTCATTAGACTAGTACTGATCCATTAGAAGATTTAGACACCTTAGGTCTACGGAGAACATCTATAATGATATTATTTATTATAATATTATAAAATTAAAATATTAATTACTACGATATTATTATATTAATAATTTTTCTCTTCCATTAAAACCATCAGTATTGTCCATGCAGCTTAGTAGCTCTCGAAAACAATAGGACGCATTTCGGATTGATTTTTTGGTGCTTTGAAGTTGGGCGTATTTTTGGAGCGGGGGGATAACGTTTAGTAAGCAATGTTTTACTATTTAACCCTCTTGTAAAAAATTGCCACGTTGTCGTTTTTCAGCACGAAAATGGCTAAATTCGTTGATCCATATCCTTCAGAAGTTAGAAATGTTTATTGTCATCGATGTAGCGTAGTTTATTGATTGTCGTGTATGATCTGAATAAATTGAATTTGTTTATCATACAATCAAAATATGTAAACGTCTAACATTGGCCAATATGCTTCTTCGACGACTTCATGAACGGGAGCTTTTCATTATTCATGAGTTTGGCTGATCCAACGGTAGAACGATCTGTGGCGTAAGCAAATTTTTTAATAGCAAAACTGGCGTTACTTAGGCTGTTTAAGAAAATATAATAAAAAGTATATTTCATGCTGTCGGTACAGTATTGTTAACGTACCGGCCCATGTCTGAATGACTCATAAACACTATGATTTTTTTTTTTGCCTCAACCGGGGAACGAACCCGGGCCCACGAACTCTAGAGCTTGATGTCCTAACCACTGGACCACCGATGCATAGTGTTTAGAGACTTACATTCCTAAAATATACTGAAACTTTACTTTCTAGCTTTGGAGACTTCTCATACAAAGCTAACATCTCCCCCACTTTCAGGTTACACATCACATGTTATCGCCCAACTCCGTTTTTGGGTCATAATCTTATTTTTTTTTAATACACATGAAGACATTATACATCTCTTAAGGCCGCAATTTGTTTATTCGCCCAGAACTATACGAAAGCGCGGGGATCACGTTCACCCACTCAACATAGAGGCCGTTGAATCGCCCTTGCCTTTTGGGTTAACTTTCATTATGGTCCTAACAAGAACCCCAGATTCAAGGGCCTAGTATCTATATATGACGTCACCATTTGTAGGCGTAAGGCAGGAGAGGAATGACTAATACTAATTCGGTGACGCCGCCATTTGTTAGCGTACCGGCCGATGTTAGAATGACTCATAAACACTTGGAAAATCTTTTGCCTCAAACGGGGCTCAAACCCGGGCCTATGTAACTCTAGAGCTGTCGTTCTAGCCACTGGACCATTGGGGCTTACTGTTTAGAGACTTACATTCCTAATACATTCTGAAACTTTACTTTCAGGTTTGCCCATGTTGAGATATATTTATCCTCGAGCTGTCTGTAGATTAAGGCGTCTAATTTTACCCTGACAGCTTTGGTGAACTCCACCGCATACAAGGGGTTGGCTTCTACTTTCGATTCGATGTATAAGACATACCCACGCTTTATTTTCGCAATATACCCGAACGTGTCTGTGGCCGTATTGAATTCTGGTACATCTACAAGTGCTAGGTTATTGTCTTTGTATCTCCAGTTTTCGCATTATATTCGCCAGACGATTGAGCACTGGTCGTCTGTCGCTGTTCATTTCCAGCACTGCTCTTTTTTAATCAGGGCTGCCACCTGTTTGCGATCCCTCATGGTGGAACTGTATAACATAAACAGAGAGGACCTGAAATGTATGTGGACAATTGCAGCCATTGAGGCTTTTCAAAAAATTAAAGAGCGCCTAGCTGGCACTGCAGTCATTAGTTTTGCAGACTTATTCAGTCCATTCGTGCTAACAACAGATGCGTCAGACGTTGGTGCTGGAGGAATCTTGATGCAAGAAATGGACGGAAAGTGCAAAATTGTAGCCGCTGAGTAAAAAACTTTTGACAAAACGATGCAAGAATGGTCCACATGCGAAAAGGAAGCTTACGACGTATATTGGGCGTACTACTTTTCGATTTGCTATGATTTAGAAAACATGCAAGGATCCCAAAGTATGGTCAAAAACTAGATTTCAAGACGGTCAAAATCATTTTTGTCCATTGTTGAACAATGAGATTTCGAGGTCCATAGCTTTAAAACAAATCATCGGACTATGTTTTTGATACTGTTCTTGGATGTCGTGGGTAATCAAGTACAATTTAGTTTGGTGAGTTGCCATGCCCCAGGAGTTAAAATAAACGTTTTTTCAAAAACGGTCTTTTTCATGTTCTATCTTTAGGGGGGGTTAACTGTTTCTGAGAACATATTCCGAACCTCAAGAAAAAACGCTATCGGACTCACTAACTTCCCACTTGAATGGGTAGAAGGGGCAGTTTTGACAGACGTATATCACCTGAAACGTCAGCTAAAACTGGAAGTTGAATATTTTTAATTGCGAATTACACCGAATTGTTGAAAACTCTAGTGAAAACTATCTTCAAAAAATCTAAGTACAGTGCAGGTACCTAAGAAATGACACTTTAAAAATACAGTTTTTTTTCAATTTAAGTGTAGGTAGACCGTATCAAATTGGACCTCTAGACTTTTCAATCGATTTTGTTAACAATCAAGCTGCCTGTGTCGTTCAGATTACGGCAGTTTGCATTTATAATTACATGTGAATTGTGACTATTTTGGTCAAAATTACACAATTTTGTTTACTTACGGTGGCATTTTCGGTTCGAATATTATCGAAGAGAGTGGAGTGGATTGTGATGTGGATTGTGGGTGGATTGTGAAGTGGATAAGACGAAAGGCTTCTTTGCATCTTCTTCTAAATGACAGTGAAATGTACGGAATTTCTATTGTTAGTAATATTAGGTGGAATCCAGACCACAGACCCTGAATAGGTATTTCGATGTCTACTATCGGTTACTATTTGTGTGATCGGGTTATAAACGCTGCAACTGTAAAATAATAGTCCGGATCAGTTGTAAGACCGATACATTAATTGGTCATATTAATTGTCGGAGTGGCGCCCAATCTAAATACAATTTTCTCTCAAGAAATTTTTCGTCGGAAAATTTCGAATTTTTAATTTTTGGGCTCAATTCTGTAAAAATTTCTGGTCGGTGGGAACCCTAAAATAAGTGCAGTAAAATTCTAGGCGGAAACGTCTGAAGCGAAGGACATGTTGCTACAAGAAGAGAAAAACAGGAAGTAGTCACCAAAATGGACGAGCGAGAAATGGTGTCATTAGTCTGTATAGAGTATGAGACACTCGAACATATGTTCCAAAGATATTTAGAAATTTATGAAAAATGAGACACAAAATAAAGTGTTACAACATAAATAAAAAGAAATGGAGGCAAAGACACACAATAATATTTGATATCCTTATCCACACGAGATAATATCCCTAGAGTGGCTGGAATATGACAGTGACGAAATTAAAAATAATAACAGGATATTAGAATTACTAATTTGTACATATATGGTGTTCATCTTCATTAGCATAATAGACGTGGTAAACCCATAATAATGGAAGTCGAAAAGGAAGAAATCAGTCACGAAATTGACAGTTAATGTTTGACAGAATGTTGACAGAATAGAAGAAAATGAATGTTTGGGAAACTAAACAAAACTTCGAGATAGCTGAGCAAATTAAATTGAACAGTGAAGGACATAAACGAATGAAGAATAGTCATTATAAGAGCGAGAACGGTAATCGAATAGAGATCCAAATTGTCATTACATGGAATAGACTAATACAAAATGGACTTATTACTCGCTGGTTCAGTATTGGACAGAACATTAGTGGGATGGCTACGGATACCACAGGGTATTCGGATTCAAGAAGACGGAGCCTGAGACTTTCCAATAACATACGAAGAGTGGGACATTATTATAAACGATCCAATAGAAAGCGAAACGAGATACCAGCAAGAATACAGAAGGTATTTTAGAATCAAACAAAAGTACTGTCGAAGAAATAGGGAAAACAAAATTTGACCCAGCTTGTATGGAAAAATGGATATGATTTTAAAATCGTAAAATCCAAGTGGATCAAAAAACAAATCAGGTCAAAAAGAGGGAAATGGAACCAAATATGGATAGCTATCACAATGCCAGGTGCGAAACTACAAGTATAGCTGAACACGGAGACACCCTGAATACTAATTGACGTCAGATGTATGACCGCCAATAACTAAGAAGTTTATAAACGGATTTCCGAACGGTATGTTAGACATAGTAGACACGGAACATATGGTCAGATGAGATATATTCATCAACCGCACATTGTTTGTAACTTTGGACACTATAACAAATCATGGTTTGACGGATCTGCTCTGGTGCGAAGATATAACATTTATTAGAGCAAATGACAAGACTATCCTGAAAAAGTAAAATGAGGAGCATATGGAAGTTGCTTAGCTAAACGAAATTTAGTTAAAATAAGTGGACCAAAGAGTAGAGCAATACATCGCAATGGAGTTTCTCGCGCACGATGAAGTGTTTACGGTGAAAGCGAAAAGTGACCGAATACAAATTGAACAACCCGAGCATGCACAGAAAGGTTATAGTAAACATTATGCGATAAGAGACAGAAACGACGTTGGTAAAATATAATAAAGTTTATTTTTCAATGTTCAAGAAAGAAAATCGATTTATTCAACATCAGCAAGTATTCCTAAAACATAGAATCCAGAAAGAGAAATCATCGAGGAAGCTGGGCAAAACGGAGCAGTATGCGAAAACATTTATATATTGTGGATGAAAGATGCAGTAACATGGAAGCAACACCGTATGAAGCAACGCCGTGTAGAGCAGCACAGTAAAACCACTAATAGCCAAATCGTGGAAAGTACTGTTTGACTCGGATGTTTACGGTTAGATTATTCATAGATAATTTAAATATGAAACAGACAATCCAATGTTCAAACGTAGTGGAATGGCAGAATAATGGACCAAATTAGGGAATGTGGTGTACAACCCAATCCGCGAAGTACTGAGTCTTCGAGACTTCCGCAAATTATACGGCGAGATCGTACACTCTGAAATATCAGCTTATGAGGATATCTGGGAACCATAGGAAGTTAAAAAGTTCGTAAACCATTTAATTAACTCATGATAATTTTAGTACCACGCCCGGGAATGATATATTGATCAAGGAGATTTCTATGGACTCGGAAACCTGGAAGACTACTACAATCATATGATAGATAAAACGCAATCAAGTACTCGAGTGCTCGATGTGCCTACTATGCGTGATGCGTTTGATGTGTAGGTAGGCAGAAACAGGTCTCCATATTTATGAGATCACAAACCATTCCTGAAATATCTCCAACATTAAAACCGATCAAAACTATATAAATATATGCGGTGCGCTCATCATTTTCTACTAAAGATATTGGCCGTAAATTTGGCATGATTCCCAATTCCAATGAATTAATTTCTGGTTTTTAGCTGACTTGTCACGTAGTGGTCTTAGTAAGGTTATACGGGTTAAGGGCGTAGGAATGACCACCATGGTTTGTGGTCATCATTCATTCAATATATATTTACAAAGACACAAGCACGTATTATAAATATTACGAATATATTTATTAAAGAATGAGAGATAAATAATGAGATTAAACGAATGAGATAATCAACACGAGATAATCAATTGATGGAACACGGAATACGATAAGGACCACGATACGCGGAATATAATATATATTAATTTATTATTAATATTAATGTCTATTATTATTCTGGAACGTAGGTACAAATATATATGTTTGTAAATACATATTGATTGATAATGGATCACTATATATATATATATCACCTCACGATATATAAGTACAGTGAGCTGTAGTAACAGTGGGGACTCTTACGTGGGGACTCTCGTTTGTCTGGGAATTGTTGGAAGTATCCGAGAAAAGGGTGTACCGTGTTCCCGATTTCAGTCAGTAACACTGGTAGCACGACGAATCAAAATCGATTAGAGGAAGTCATGGACAACATAGCGGTGAATAAGGACGCTCCGGAATGTTATCAACAACGATTTAAAGCCTTGGTAAACAAATACTTACACTTGTTCGCATTAGAAGGCGAGGAAATTGGCCTGACCAACGTCGCTAAATTTGAAGTAAATACGGGCAACCACGGCCCAGTAGCGTTTAACACCCTTTAATAGCCTTTAATAGCAGGACATTCACATGTTCATTAGTAGTCATTTTTAAGTGTACGTTTCAATAGGGGTATACTTACTACGGGGAATACCTACTAATGCCCTTATTTTCAATATTCGCCTACGCAATCTATTATTATTCAGTATAACTATCGATCCCTTTCTCAGAATTACTACCTTTATATCTCATATTCCTCAGCACGTCTCCATCTACCCACACAAATTTGGGATTTATTTGGCCTTACCTGCGTATTTTTTTCTATGCCAAGAAGTTGTAATCGGAAAACCGTTGGATTTCTGAAGACAAATGGAGACTACTTCATTAAATATTTAATAAAAAATGTTGTTTACAACGTGAGACCATTATTTTTTTCTATGCCAACATGAATACCAAGCGAAAAATAATAAATTGAAAGCGAGTTCCTAACGTAAAATCTCTTAGTGCTGTAATTAGTAAGCCGTTTGATTTCTTCAAAAAAACCGACAATGCTTCAGTGTACATTCAATAAAAAATAAACACTGACAAAATTTGGATTGAAACCGCTCAGATAATAGCAGTTAAATTTTGCAAGTCGCTTCAATTTTCACAAAAAGCGCGAAACGCTTTTAGTCTACCAAATTAGTTGCACTGAACGGGACTAATTTTGTACGAAGGGTTCGTTCTCGAGATATTTGCGAAAGAAGAGCATTTTTGACGTGTTTTGAAAGTTTTGAATTACAATTGTGACCAGGCTACTTGAACTCAAAGCCATCGGAGGCAACCGGATCTGTGCAGATAACTGTAAAATAATTTCGCAACTTATCCAGGCAAGCAAGAAAGAAAATTTAGCAAACAGCTAATTTGACGTATAAATCATCTCTCATAACTTTCTCATGCTTAGCTCCCCGAGAAGTGATTATTGCCTAAACGAAAATTGCAATTTTGGCGTGTGTATTACTGGACTTCTGAATTTTCAATGTGAATGTCAGCCCGGGTATGATGGAACCTTATGTCAAGTTAACATAGATGACTGTGAAGCTGATCCATGCAATATAGTATCGGAATCAAGTTCGTGCACAGATCTGGTTAATGGTTTTCAGGTTAGCTCGACCTATATGAACCGGTTAACGCTAATTAGTGACCACGATTAGAGTGCACCGTTTGGCACTTTTTGTACACGGACCCTGTTTTAGCGTTTTTAAGGCCATAGATCTGGTTGACTCCCACTGACCTCCCCTAAATTGGAACTCTTTTTAGACCGAAAGTACCACCTAAAGTAACAGGTGATAACCGGAAGTTGATTATTTAGAATCGCGAAAATGACACTTTAAAAAATTAACTTTTTTATAATTTAAGACGGCTTTATATTAGATAGGCAAGCGTCGAGCTTATGCGCAATATGCGCAAGTTTATTGCGCATATTTTAGGGTACCTACCGATCAGAAATTTTTACTAGAAATGAACCTAATAATTGAAAACTCGAAATTTTTCATTCAGCCGTATCACAGTTAAGTGGGCATAAAAATAGGCGTTCTACGGCCAGGTATTTTCCCGCAAACTTGATTTTATCGATTGTCAGTTATCTCAGAAGATTTGTGCTGACGTTGTTCAATTCTTCTAATATTGATTATGCGTGGAATGTCATTCAAATCAAAATAAGAACGGACCCGATCTTAATTCGCAAGCTGAAATGTGTGCCGCTCGACAACATTTTGGTTAATCAGACTATAACTTCTGCTAGAGTGATGCTACGCCGCATTTGCTATCCAGGACCCCCGTAAACCCCTTCTGGTTTTTAACGTACCTTGAGACCGGAGATGGGACCGGAAATGGAGGCTAAAAACCGGAAATTTTATATTTCGAATCAGGAATCGCACCAAATTGATGCCCGAGACGACATCTAGAGAAATGTATCTTTAAAAAAATTAAGTAACTACAGGTACTTTGGAAATTGTTTTTTTGCAATTTAAGACAGCTGTGTGTCAGTTAGGAAAACATCGAGCCGTACTTCTAAACCGAATTTTCTTGCGCATACTTTAGGATAACTTTCGACCACGAATTTTGACCGGAATTGAACGTAAAAAAACGAAAAATCCGAAAATTGCGTTAAACAAAATGGACAAATACTTCCCTGTTGATATTTATATGACCTAAAAATTTAAGCGCATATAGTGGTACATAACTCTCAATATTCATAGGAGAACTTCTTGATCAGAAACGAAAAATAATTTCGTCATCTGTGTCGTGTTCAAGAGAAAATTAAACGACATTATTGGTAGTAAATTATACTGAATACTTTATAGTGCTACTAGCATTCATACTCTTAATAAATAAGAAAAATATGGATGTCTAGAACTAAAATAATGAGTTTCACGAGTGTGTGTCAAGCGGCACACATTGCAGCGTAGTGGTAGATCCATTCGTGCGACTGCAGGTGAAACAGACCACTCTATTATAAAACTGCCTATTAGTAATAGGCATATAGAGGGAGACGCGTGGGTGTGTATTTTGTGTTTTAAATTTATATTAGAGATATTATTGTTGATGTTAAAGATTCCGAATATTTCTCTAACGTTAAAAAGAAAAGCAAATAATGCTATGGTCTTATCCACTTCTCAATTACATCATCTTTGCAACCATAATCGGAGGGTAAATCGCACAGAAATAGATAAAATCGTGTAATTTTCACCAAAAATGGTCAAAAATTCACTGGTGATGACTAATAATTACTGTAATCCGTGGCGTTTTTGAAAGCAAAACATGTATTCGAATTTTGGAGATTGAAATAATTGGATTAATCTCCGTGGACAAAACGAGCCAAAATGCACCCCCCTCGTAGGAAGCATCTAAACTTTTAACGAGACCTAGCCAGTCTGATAGAGTTTGTTCTTGCGGTTCCGAATCTTTACAAATGTATACGCCTTCGTACAGTTAACCGCCTTTTTTGTTAAACGTTAATTTTAACTCATGGTAGCATGGCAGGTCACCGAACTAACTCGTGCTAGATTAATAAGACCCTTGGGCAACCAACGAATGTATCGCAAACATACTGCGATTATTTGTTTTAAAGCTATGGACCTCGAAAGTCTCCTGGTCGAAATGGAATTTCTAAAGTACAAAGTTTCAAAAAGTGACAAAATCACGAATTTTCACTTTTCGATTTTATTATAATTTAATAAACCAACTTTGCGATCTTGGCATGTTTAATCAATTATAATAAAACCGAAAATGGAAAATCCGCGATTTTGTCACTTTTTGAAAATTTGTACTTTAGAAAATCAATTTTTGGGCTATAAGTAGGTCACGTGTTCGGAATTCGGGATCGATGACTTGAGAAGGAATGTAGCTGACATCCGTGCGCGCCAAAGGAGTCTAATGTCGGGGAAATCTATGTTCTCCTTCGTACAGTAAACCCCACAAAACCCCTAACATAACGTGAAAATGTTGTGAAAATGTTGTGAAAATGTTGTGAAATTTTAAATTACCAGAACTTGAGAAGAATTAATTGTACGCACTTATGGTAATGTAAAA